>JAUCBJ010005208.1:0-33885 GCA_032718475.1 Nemertoderma westbladi
TAATCGGACCTTAAGTTTCCGATTAATTCTCGGTGACTTCCAAATCCTGGAAAGCCTATTCAAGGCTGCCCATGCCTTTCCCTTATGTATTCGAAGGTCCTCACCTGACTTCCGGATCCATGATCCCAGGTAACAGAAGTCGTCCACATGCTCAAGCATACCATCCTTTGAGCTTATGCTCATCCGATCAGAGACTTGCTGAGGACTTTCAAAGTTAACTGTCAGAATTTTGGTCTTTCTGGAGTTAATAAAAAGACCAACACTAGAAGCAGCATGTTCTAATGAGCTGAGGAGCCGTTGGGCTCCCTCTAATGATTCTGAGAGTACTCCTAAGTCATCAGCAAAGTCTAGATCAGTTAGGTACTTGGCAGGATTTCCTCGACTTCTGGAGCCAGTAGGTGGAGTTATCATCACCCCATCATCATTATGATGATCTAAGGACATGCGTAGAACATAGTCAACCACAATAATGAACAAGAATGGTGCAAGTGTGTCTCCTTGGAGGACGCCCCATAACACTTCAAATGGTTCTGTGTCACCGTCAACAGTAGACACAAATGTTGTCGAACCATCGTATACTGATATGATTGCTGCAATAATTTCATCAGGAATCCCATATAATGAAAGTATGCTGAACATACGTGAGCGAGAGACTGAATCAAAGGCCTTGAAGAAGTCAACAAAGATAACAGCCAGATGCCTGTCTTTCTTTTTTGATAATTCATCAATTATCCTTCTAAGTGCCAAAATGGGCTCCATGGTCCCACGACCTTTACGGAACCCATTCTGATTTCCACGGAGCAGTCTCTCAATGGGATCCCTGATGCGATTTAATAGAATCCTATTGTATAGCTTTGCAGCAATCGAGATCAATGAGATTCCCCGAAAAGAACCATAGAGTGTTAGGTTGCCCTTCTTGGGAACTGGCACCAACTTATTTGTTTTCTTTTCTTGTGGGACTCTTGTTGTTCGATACATGTCTACTATGATGGGATAGATGAGCTTTAAACACTCAGGTATTTTAAAGACCTCAGGGGGAACACCATCTACTCCACTGGCACGATTGGTCTTAATGCTCTTTGCAGCAGCCTTCACTTCTGCAAAGGAGATATCGCCAATAGGAATATCTGGGAGTACAGACTCAGACACTTAAATTACTTCTATAAAGTTATCTGGCAATACCCTGTCATTATTGAGGAGCTTTTCAAAGTGGGCTTTCCAACCATTGAGGCGATCGGCTGGTGATTCAGCCTTAACCTTGGTGGTTGGTTGGCTTTTCTGCCCAGTAAGCAGATTGATCGATTTCCATGCCTGGGATGATTGCCTGCTGTCGTCAGCATCATTGATGGCATCAACCTGTTGGTTTATTATCTCCTGTAGATTAACAGAGTACTGCCTGTTCAGGGACCTAGATGCAGTCTTAACTGCATTCTTGGCCGCTAAAGTCTGTTTGAGTCGGGACTCTTTCTGCGCCTTATGAAGGTCGTTTCGGCACTTTTGAATTTTGTTGTCAGTCCAGGGGGCCCTTTTCCTGTTTCGCGGGTATACAGGAACTGTTTCTGCAGCTGCTAACTTAACTGCTTCTGTAAAGGCAGTAAGTATAGCCCTCACAGTGATCTGCCGCCTCAGAAGCAAGAGCCTCATACCTGTTACTCAGCTGTAGTGTGAAGCTGGATCTCACACTTGGCTGTTGCAACAGAGAAGACCAGTCATGCCGCGGCAAGGCAGATTTCGTTGTTCTGCTAGCACATTATTAGCACAGTATTGATTAGGGCTTTCATTACCACCACACCGCCAAGTGGAGATTCAATTGCGGCTGTTATTTTCTGATAATCGCTGTAAATTATTATAACCTAGGCGGTCCGGTTTAAATAACGGCTATAGCGTACAAACCTATGGTGTGATATAGACATGGTGTCCTGTGTGCTCTGCAGACATCCTACAGAGCACATTGAGCTTTACACATACAGGGAGAGCGAGAGAGAGAGAGATGGCTGCTTGATTGACACACGGCTCAGTGGGAATCTAGACTTTGAAGTGCAGTGCCTTTGGTAGAACTCAATAGCAGGATTTATAAGCCTGGTTCATTTCAATATTTGATCAAACTCTGATCAATGTTTGATCAATGTTTGATCAATGTTTGATCAAAGGAATGCTTTTTGAGAGCGGGACTGTATAAGCAAACATATTAATAAAGATAATAGTTTACAATGCTCAATATCGTAGTTTTCGTTTAATAGGAAAATATTATTTGCATAATTTATTTTCTTAACGTTATTGTTATAGATTATATTGAAATAAAATAAAATATAGCAAATCAACATCAACCCGCTCTCATCTCGTTGGTGAACATCCCGTACAACATCAACCCGATACCGGTCCACCACAACCTGCTGCCGGGCAACCAACCAGAACCCGCTCTCAGACAACTGCAACCCGCTGTGGGACAACCGCAAGACGAACTCAAACCAGTTGCTCTGGGAACCGTGATGGCGCCAGGATTTAAGTTCTGTAACAGAAATCCGTCTTATATTGTTGTCTCCTCAACATCAAGAAAGTGGCTAAGTGTCGATGCAAGTGTTCAGCGGTGGTAAGTTTACAGCTAAAGCTGACGCCCATAACTCACTGCTGATGTTCGGTGACATTGCCTCGGACATCGTCTTCTATATAATCTCGCCAACTGCCAACTGCAGTTCCAAACTTTTGCGGGATTTGGACATGTGGGGGTCCATCGGCAACATTGTTGCGATCCGAGAGCCGTTTTTTAACGGCAGTGTATGCAGGCCAACAATTTCAACCCCTTTATATAGACGACTTTGAAAGTGGATACCGATAGACACCTCCCCCCCGGATGACGACAGTATTCGCGGGTTCTCTTATCCTTCTGTCGGACTGAATTTTTTTCACTCCGACGGTTTCACCAAACGTTTGTGGGGGTGGGCGGCCGCTACGACAAGAGTAACCCCGCGGATACCCCACGTGCGGTTGCCTAAAGAAGAAATGCGGTCACGGATGGGCCCTGGATGGATATGTGGGTGGTCCCAGACATACCGGAGTTCCCGGAACCCACTACTCGGTTAGTCAGCCATCAGCTGACGAAGTTGTTCGTAGCGAAGGACGCAATAACTCTGCCTTGCGCTGGTCGCATTGTCGTGAGCCATCGCATCGATGAGAGTCCCATTCCCAACGGAGTTAACGACGCTATTCATGCGGCAATGCTGCCTACATCTGGAGGAGGTACTGACACTCCTCTATTTATGGAGTAATTGGTCAATCAACTCCCAATTTATTTAATTATATTATAATCACAATCAATAATTATCAATCCGTTATATCAAATTAAATGGGATCATTAATAAATTACCAATTACATATTAAGTTGATACATTTATGAGGTGAAGCAATGTTAGCCGAGATGGTTTAACAACACATCTCAGGGGAGATGCTAAAACAGGGAATTTTTCGCCGGAGGGTAAAAATTGTTGTGCCAGCACAAAATTTTGAAAATAAGCAAATTGATAAATAGATAGTTTAATCTTGTTTCTTGCGTTGTACGGGTTTATGATGGTCCTGAATGCGATGGAATCAATAAAAACCGTACTGGACATCTCCAACTTGTACTTTTTGGTGATGGGTACGAAATCGGCCCACCCACTATATTTTTGTAATCGTCCAATGAAATCCTACAAAATTTGGGCTGTTGGTGAAACAACTATAGATGAACACTACCAAACCTTAAAAAGTTAAAATTTCATAAGCAGGGAATCATAATTTTGATGAAAAATAAAAGTAGTCCCAGGACAAAATGACAACATTTTTCGTTTTCTAAAAACTAATAGTGTTGCAGTGTTGGCTAGATTTTGTAGTTTTTTCAAGACGCTGAATCGAATGTGATTATATTCCATTTCCAAAAATTGAAGTGGATGCTATTTTTCGTGCACCTAAGAAGTGGGCGTGGCACTTCGCAAATTTTGAAAAATTAGATATCCAGAAAATGCCCCTATTTTTTTATTTCAATGCATCTTTATAGGTTTTCTGGGCCGCTGAATCGATTGAAAGTAATATAGAAGCCTGAAGACGTAGTGGTGCACCACGTAGACGTAGTGGTTTTTGGTGCACCCAAATTAGGGAGTGGCACTTCGAATTTTGAAAAATACGAGATTCGGAAAATAAACCAAAATTGAAATTTTAACGCATTTATATAGGTTTTCTAGACCGCTGAATCCTGAAGAATTAGAGGTTAGCCATTTTTGATGTACCAAAATTAGGGCGTGGCACTTCAAATTTTGAAAAATGAAATGAAAAACTTTGGTGCACCAAAAATGGCGAACCACTAATTCTTCAGGCTTCTATATTACTTTCAATCGATTCAGCGCTCCAGAAAACCAATAAAAATGCTTCGGATAAAATAATATAAAGTAATAATCCGAATAAAGTAATTTTGAAATTTTAAAGTGCCACGCCCTAATTTTGGTGCTCCAAAAATGACGTACCACTACACTTACATACTTGTAAAGAGCATTAGAGTGATCCAAACCAATAAAAATAAATAAAAATAGCCCAAACATAAATAATTACTAAATCACGAATGACTTTGTAAAATTCGAAAATTTCAAAAAATTTGGTGCTGGAGACCAAATTTTAAGGTGGCACCCACATCGAAAAGTTGAAATCCAATTGCAACGTCGTTTTTTGCATAATATGCGGCATTAAATTTGGCTAATTCTCAATAAAAAATGGGCCGGCGCGTAATGTGGTTGCATAGTTACAGCGGGAGACGAGATGGGATCCATATAGAGGGAAATGAGAAGGATTTTTGCATTTTTCTGAAAACCACATTTTTTGGTGAGTGTTGTTCTGGCTCTTTGGTCACGATTTATGTTACTTGGTTACAAATACAGTACAATATGAAAAATATGGGGGTGGTGGGCGCAATTCATCCTCATTAATTAAAATTTTTCTAATTCTTCATAATATTTTTATAAAAATACTACCCTTAAATAAAATCATTACTACTTATGATACATCAATTGTTGATTAACACAGAACCACCATTATTCCTCTAATCCAAATATATTGTAGTATAATACAGTATAATTGTAAGGCTTTATACCTACAATATACTGCTCCATACAAATAGCCTAAGAGAGCGGCATTACCGGTAGCAATTTCCGCGGACATAAAAAGATAAAATCACCGGACATAATGAATTAATTCAAAGAATCAAAATTCATCCCTCTCCAGTGGAATGGAAAATAGACGCAAATAACATCTGAATAATAACTGTATCGATCAAATACTGTATATTGACTTTAGTTTATTGTTTTTAGGCTAGAATGTACCACTGTAACCTGCACCAATCCCTAAATTGTTAGTTTTAACAGAGACGAGATATTAATGCGTTGAGTTGGGATTTGAATCAGGTCTCAACCTCTCAATCTTCAAATTCTTCTTCATCGGGATTTATCTTATTCATCTTCAAAATATTTTTATAAAAATACTACCCTTAAATCAAATCATTACTACTTATGATACATTAATCAATTGCTGATAACTCAGAACCACCATTCCTCTAATCCAAATCTAATGTAGTATAATACAGTATAATTCTAAGGCTTTATACCTACAATATACTGCTCCACAGCATTACCGGTAGCAATTTCCGCGGACATAAAAAGTCAAAATCCGCGGACATTATGAGTAAATTCAACGGACAAAAAAAATTATTGTGGATCTAAAGCACTGTATACCTAGTGGACCAGCGAATCCTTTGACAATCAGTGAATAACTACTACCCACGGCCGCTCCACACCCCACCCCCATCTCTCTCTCACAAACTCAGCTGTCCTACCAAAGGTGTTCTATACTATCTCCCTATAGAACCTGTTGTATTACATCTAACCAATATTAGTTAACTTCTCTACCTTCATGAAGAGCCTATGAATTTCGATGGTTACACCAAATAATTCCACTCTGCTACTAATGACTCACCAGCAGATAGCTTTTACAGCGGCCTTCATTGATTGGCTAAATTCTTGGCTAAATTTGGTTACATGTTATGCCTGCACGCACTGCCTATAAGCAAACCAACAACAATATTATGTACATTATTACTGTTCTGGGTTTGGGTATTGCGTTATTTTATATATAGATAGCTAATGGTCTGAATGTAGATCAATCGCACTTTTCTTCATATTTGTTTTTAGGCCTAAGGCAGCAAGGCAGGTAGCAAATGTAGCATACTGTAACCGTATATTTATATTAATTAATTGCTTTGATTTTAGATGTAAGCGTTGCTTCTATGCTATATCAGTTCAGTACATGATAGGCCATACTTAGGCTGTTAGGCAACCAGTATTGGTTCTGTGGTTTGGAAGCAGTGGAATTGTGCACTGGAAGGCACCCAACCACCCAGGTAGTAGTGGTATGGTGGTACTTTAAATTAATCTAATAAATCAACAACTAATGCCCGGTTTCCTTGATTTAACATAGCTACAGTACTATAGCTATAGTACCTACTATATACTAATACAAATATATATTATAGCTAAATTGCAAGTAACTCTAGCTGTAGTAATACTACAGCAGCAATAGTACTATACTAATTAATACTACAATAGTACTGTAATACTAGCAGTTGGCCGCGGCTCACAGCTACCTCCTACTGTATTTCAGATACTCTCATCCCCGTTTCACAACACTACTACGGCTAAATGTGGAATGCCACAGTACTGGTTCTGCTGCTGCAAAACCTACAAAATCTATATATATAATTATATCAATTTATCAAGAGATTGAATAATATTTTTATAATCTGAGGCGAATCGGAGCAGCACTTAAGGCTGCTTAGCGATAGTCCAGGCATTATTAAAAAAAAAATGGAAAGAAAAACCAATACGAAAAAAAGGCAATTAAAAACTGGTATTGAAGAAAAAGATTTGGTAGTAAAAAACAGTAAAAAAAGGCAAGTAAATCATGGTAATTAAAAAGGAAAGTCAAAACTTTTATAGGTAATAAAGAAAAAATGAATAGTAAAAACCAGGTAAAAAAAGGCATTTGAAAACTGGTGATAAAATAAGAATGTAAACACGATACCTCCTTGGTTTGGCCGCTGGTTCCTTTGCTACTTTGACCTTTCTATCTAAAGCATGTACCGGTACTTCACACATTCATTTAAGTCTCTTTGGGTTGTGAACCAGGTAGTTACTGGTATGATTCACAACTCGTATCTTGTAGTTCAATTTTAATTTTAATAGCGCTCATAGTACTTTCAAACCTCACATACTGTACTGATGTTACTCTTATTCCACTGTGCCACTTTTTTAGTGTCATTCTTACACGTAGGCCTTCATTCACTTAATTACTTAAATTTACTGTGCAAATATTCAATTATAATTAATAATGAAATATATGTGTGAGTAAGCCTACCTACTGCTAAAAGATACCCACTTGCTCCACCAAAGCCTTGTTAAATAAATGTGCAAGTAAGCCTACCTACCGCTAAAAGATCTAGGAGATGGCACTGGATCTGGTAATATAAGTGCAGCGGGTGCCATGATTGGAGATGGCACTGGGTCTGGTGATATAAGTACCGCCCGCGGGTGCCATGATTGGAGATGGCACTGGGTCTTGTGAAATAAGTGCACCAGGTACCATGATTGGAGATGGCACTGGGTCTTGTGATATAAGTGCATCGGGTGCCACGATTGGAGATGGCACTGGGTCTGGTGATATAAGTGCAGTGGGTGCAATGATTGGAGAAGGCAGGTGTGGTGATATAAGTGGTGTGGTGATAAAATTTTATTTTGCAGTACTTTTGTTTTCTTTTATAATGATGTATAAAAAAAGAAAGATTTAATGGTGGTACAGAATTTGGTTGCAATGTATGAGAATTAATTATCGCTCGCGGCTGTTGTAGTGTTTACACTACGTAAAAAAATATAAATTTAGTATTTAATTTACCCTTTAAATTTTTAAAAACGAACCAAATTTTTCGCTGGTCCATCACCCTTAATTGTAGTATGTAGCGTAGATTAAGTTGATAAATATCTAGTTTATTTAAATTAATACTTTAAATGTTAAAAAAACGCAAAATTTGGAGTTTAAAGAATGGAAACATTCCAGATCTTATCTAAAAGGGATAATGGATGGAAAAGATTATTGAAAATATCAATGTTTTTGTTATATTTCAAATTCTATCCGAAATATAGCCGATAATATCTGCACAAACTTAGTAACTGATATGTAGAGTTTGTGTATTGTATAGCCTCAAACTTCTCCGCCCTCAGATCGTGGCATACTGTTAATGACGGTAGTTTGTATAATTCTCCTGTCGGCGTTTCTTTTTGGGCTCGTTATTCATACGTTTTTGATTGTCCAACTGATGAATTTTTATCTGAAAATTAAAAAGTCATTAATTTACATAAGTAATAAATTTTTATTGTGTTATTTTTACAACAATTATTAATAATTTAGACAATAATTTAATTCTGTTACGATTTAGAGCGGGTCGTTCTATTAACTATAGACAATGAGAGAAACCCATCACCACTTGCAATTACAGTTTAAATAATAAAAAGTGATACAAATATTGAAGGGAAATTCAAAACGTATTTACATGTGATTAATAATTGTTATTGCCTAGCCTAACTGGCCTACATACTTGCTACTTCAGTACTTGCTGCTGTACTACTGTTCTAATCCGCCATGGAGGGGAGACCAGCACTGTCCTCTAGCCCCAGGCCACTGCGCCACCAATTATTCTATTGTTAGAGTAATGTATATTTTATATAAAGACTTGCGACTATTAGTATATTAGTTTACTTTAGTATGCAGACACAATTCACCATTTGAAAACTTTGGTTGCTCACTCTGTCTATTAAATGTAAAACGGAGGATCTGGTTAAGGAACAGAATCAAACACAATGACAACGACAATGATCTTGTTATAGAATTAATAATACTAGGTGAATCGGTATCCCTCCAACAATTATCCTCTGAAGGATTCCCACTAGTTACCTGATCATGGCTAGTGATAGAAACTGTTTCAACTTCGTTTCGGTGCTGTGAAAGATATTTTTGTAATACTTCCTGTTCACCAGCCCGAGTTCCTACAACCTTTAAGACATCATCTGGGACATCATCCCAGCTATCAAGGAAGTTACAGCGTCTCTTTAATATTCCTATCATTTGATCAATCAAATTAGTCGTTTCGGTGCTATGAAAGATATTTTTGTAATACTTCCTGTTCACCAGCCCGAGTTCCTACAACCTTTAAGACATCATCTGGGACATCATCCCAGCTATCAAGGAAGTTACAGCATCTCTTTAATATTCCTATCATTTGATCAATCAAATTAGGAGATGGGTTTGATGTGCGCAAGATTGTTATAACTAGTTGCAATTCTTCATCATTTGCACTACGAACAAAATGTCTGCAAACCAGAACAGTAAAGGTTGTAATAAAATGAGTACTAAGCCAAACTACTCGACCCTGAACAGGCTCTAGTTGGCAATGATCTCCACATCCTATGAATAATTTTCCACCAAATGGCCTTTGTGTGTTACATATTCTATGCAGTATGAGATCAATGGCTGCTAGTTGTTCACAAGAAAGCATGCCACACTCCTCAAAGAAAATGATATTCAATCATTTAAGTAAAGCAAGTTTAGATGGACTTTTTGCTAAACTTAAGAGACATTCTTGAGCTAATCCTGTAGATGTTATTTTACCATGATGAACACCAAATGGCATAAGTAAATGAAGATGTTCACCCCCTAATACTCTGGCTCTCTCACTTGTAATTGCTGTGAGCATAACATTCAGACCAAATGCAAGGCTGTAAGCCATAGCTTCCAACATTACTGTTGTCTTTCCTACACCTGGTGCTCCTACTAACCATGGAGAATGGACAAAGTTGTTGATGGATGCTGATATTCATCAATAGCATTTACTAATATCTGCAACATATCTCATTGCTCAGCAATGGAATCCTGTGATTGTCCTTGAACTGATTTCAAAAGAGATTTCCAATTAAGAGGGCATTCTCGGGTAGCAGTTATTAATTGTTGATCCTGTGGTAAAACACCCTGCTCATCAGGTAATACTAAACCATCTTTCTCATATAGTGAATCAACTAAATTTCTGCGTCTCATACTCTCAATATTAGCTACTTGTTCAGTACACTGGTCCCGAATACTATCCTCATAAAAGAGAGGTATTGCCTCATAGAACAAACCATCTCCAGCAAAGAATTGTCTAACACCAGTAATAGCTAGATGGAGGAAACGCTGGAGTTGAATATTTCCAATGGATTGAAAAGTGAGCTCTTTCACAACATATGATTGAAGTAAACCTCCTCAGCTGGCACATTATTCTCATTTGATATAAGACTTGCTCTGAGGAATGAAGTCCGAATATCTTGGACAGATAGAAGATCTAACTCTGTCTCAAAGCTGCCAAATACGTATACCAAATGAAATAAGAAACGGCTCATTTGTAAAGGACTTATACAAGAAAATACAACAATTGCAGGTATTTTATGATGTTCAAGAGAGCTTACAAATCTCTTATATAATTGTCCTGCAGCAATGGGAAGAAATACCTCATCTAACAACTGCTTAGCAATAATATTCCCATTCGCAGCTTTACATGTAAGAAATTCCACAGCTATTGGAATGCCAGTAGGCCTTAGTTTCCAACGACGTTTATTGCCATCAATCCATCGGCATTTCTTAAGTTCTAAGTGACAATGATATTTCTGTACTTTCCCTATAATACCAAAGCATTCAAAGAAAACCTCTACTTTATCAAAAACTCGGAGTTTAGGAGCTCTGATACTAAAGGATGTTATGGAGTCGGCAATATACACACTATTCCCCATCTCGTGAACTGTAAGAACCTGATTGTCAGTAAATTGGGCCATTCAGGTAGTCCAACTATTGCATCGCGTGCTTGGACAGATTCCAATATACCTACATCTCCCTGTGTATATTTGACAATGCCATGTCTATATTCAGGAGTCAGGTTCGATACATGAACAAATTCAACATTGGTTCGGATATATGGAAACCCTAGAAGATTATGTACAACCTCTGGATATCCCATTTCCCTTGACTTAATTGCAGTCTTTGTTTCTTTTTTTTTCCTTCTCTTTTAGAATCTTATTATGAAGACGGGACTCGAATAACCTGCGGTCTTTGCGGGATTACACGGAATAGACTTATCGGTCATCGGAGATCTTCAAATTGTATAAGTCTAGTAGTTCTAGTTTATTTAAATTAATACTATTAATTATAATATTAATTAATAAAATTAATACTTTAAATGTTAAAAAAACGCAAAATTTGGAGTTTAAAGAATGGAAACATTCCAGATCTTATCTAAAAGGGATAATGGATGGAATAGATTATCGTTCTAGAGTAAGTTTAATAATATATACAATGTACAATTAGCCATTGTCAGCTGCCATCCAACGTGGAATGGCTAGGAGGGACGGGTACAACAGCGTCGCGGATGCATCTACCTACATGCCTCTGTAACCTGCTCCTTTACTAACCTGCATAATCTTGTAGTAACAAATGTTAACTACAGTTTATTGTTTTGGTTCTATCTACATGCCTCTGTAACCTGCTCCTTTACTAACCTGCATTTTTTACTAACCTAACATTTTGTATACATTATTTGTTCTATTATACTTAACCCTATTAGTACCGGGCTATAAAATGCTGTACAAATACCGGGAGGGGGTCATATTGACCCCCCCCCCCCCCCCCCCCCCCCTCTAAAATCTACAAATATTTACGAAAACGTCTGATTTTTTGTTTGTACGTAGGTATCACTTGTCTGGATCCGACCGAAAAAAAAAATTTTCGAAAAAATGTACTGGGGTGGTTATATTGCAGCACCAAAATTACAAGTAGTGCACAATTTTCACAAAATTTGAAAGTTACATTTTCGGCTAATTATTTTTCAATACAGGTTTTCTGGGGTGCAAAAAACATTGGAAAATATTTAAAAATGATATGATTACTATAAATGGCCGTTTAGTCCTCTCTGCGTAGGAAAAAAATGAAAAAAACAAGTAACCAGCACTTTTCAGGTAGAACACAAAATTTTTAATTCACTTATACGATGCTATCAATTCACATTTTCAGGTTTTCGATTGCGCTGATTCTAATGGAATACATTTCTAATATGCCAGATCATTGATACTTGTATTTTTCGGCGTAATTTGGCAAATTTTGGTGCTAGCACCAAATTTCGTACCCATCACCAAAAAGTACAAGTTTGCGATGTCCAGTGCTGTTTTTATGGATTCCATCGGATTCAGGACCCTCATAAACCCGTATAACGCAAGAAACAAGGTGATACTATCTACTGATAAATTTGCATATTTTCCAAAATTTGGTGCTGGCACAACAATTTTCACCCACTGGCGAAAAATACCAGTTTGAGAACTCTTATGAAATTTTTACTGATTCCATTGAATTCAGAACCATCACAAACCCGTATAACGCAAGAAACAAGGTGACATAATCAATTGATATATTTGATGGTTTTCAAAATTTAGTGCTAGCACCACATTTTGCACCCACATCCGAAAAATACAAGTTTGAGATCTTCGATAATTATTTATTCCATTGAATTCAGAACAGCCATAAACCTCTAAAACGCAAGAAATAAATTGTCACAAGCAATTTTATCTATCGAATGAATTTTCAAAATTTCGTGCTAGCACCAAAATTTGCACACAGCACCGAAAAATACAAGTTTGATACGCTTGGTGCAACTCGTATATATTTCATCGAATCCAGAACCCCAAAAAACCCCAATTGCGTAAAAAACAAGTTTCAAACAATCAATTTACAAAATTGACATAATTCAAAATTTGGTGCTGGCACCAAAATTTGGCACCCACCGAAAAAAACAAGTTTGAAATTTCTAAATCAATTTATATGAATTGCATCAAATTTCTAACACCAAAAAACCGGTGTAAATCAAAAATAGAGATGTTACAATTCATATTTAATGAAATGTAATTTTCAAAAACGTCTCAAAAAAAGTGCCAAAAGTAGGGTTAAAAAATGGTGCTATAACTCGAAAAGTACCCAATATTTTTGAAAACGGTTTTCACTAGTAGGAAGACAATAGATTTTTAGGAAAAGTCGTAAATTTTCAGATTCCCAACTGCGTTTGTTTCAGAATTATAATAAAAAAACCACGGGGGGGGTCATATTGACCCCACCCCCGGGTTTAATAGGGTTAATTTATAAATTTACAGGATGGAAGCAGCTCTCAAGATAGTTTCACTGATGGAGATAATGTCTCCTGGATTCAAGCTGGGAATGGATGACAAGGAGATGCGTGGTCGGATACTTAGCGTAAAGAAGTGTGGGAAAGATAAGATGGCGTATATCACTAAGAAGGGGGGGTCGAAACGGAGTTTAGTTGAGACGCCATATGACTTGATTGGTGATATTAACAGTACCATGACATGTTATATATTAACTCAAACACAGGGCCACTCCGAAGAGTCAACCGTGAAACTACTTACAAGTGACCTATACGTTGGAGCACGAGTATCAATTTCTGCCCCATATTTTAACTGTAAATACATGAGCAACGACTCGGCCAATCCAATAATACATACAGGATCCCCTATTGAACTAACCCCTGGCCCAGCTTACGAACTTCCCTACGTCCCCTACAACAAATACCCTGGCGATACTGACACTCATATGTTTAGTTACAAGGGTGTGAAAGTCAGTATCTCCGGGGTGTGTGTTGTAGGGGAGAGGTGTAGTGGGCTGCTTTGTGACAAACGTGCCAGCACTAAGGAGGCAGTATGTGCCTGTTATTATAAGACCAGGCGTTCTGCCAACTGGTGTGCTGGAATGTTTGTAAATCCAGATATTCCAGGATTTCCGGAAGCCGAGGACCGGCTAATCTCGTTCCATCTTTCAAAACTTTTCATTAATCCTTCAAGGATGGCTTTACCTTTGGGAAATTTCGGGGTTCCAGCCTTGAAGGATGCAGTGAAAGATATTTCAGAAAGGGTCAACAGAGAATGTGGTTGGTCGGTAGTAGGATGGTTTAAGTGTGGTACCATCACACAGGCGGATGGCGAGTCAACTATTTCACCAGAGGCTGACGCCCATATATCCTATATATGGCCGTCAGAGCCCAATAAAGTAAATGAGTTTATTGAAGAGAGGAAGATATAAGAGGAGATATACGATTTATTGTTTGTTTTTATGTTACGTTAAGTACTTTTACTAGTATACATACATTAGCCCCTGTCCAATTTTTTTAATTATATATATATATATATCAGGAAAAAATACTAAAAAATCAATACATTTTGTTAACCTCAAAAAATTATATAAAATATTTTGTAAGCCCAAAAAAAAAATATAAAATACTTTCGAAAAAACAAAAAAAAATATAAAATATATTGTAAACCAAAAAAAGTAGAAAATGCGTGCCGAAATACAAAAAAAATATATTAAATATTTTGTAAACCCAAAAAAATATAAAATGCGTTCTGAAATACAGAAAAAAAATATAAAATATATTGTAAACCCAAAAAAAATTGAAAATGCGTGCCAAAATACAAAAAAAATATTAAATATTTTGTAAACTGGGTGGTACTGTAAAAACTAAGTCTGTAAAAGAGTGGTACTGTAACAAATGTTACAGTACCACCCTCTCACACTTTGTAACATAACATTGAGATTCAGATAATCAAAATAGTCATTATAGAGATAAGTATGTACATGATACCGCCAATTCGATGACCAAGGATATGTTGAATTCATTCGATAAACTTTAATTAGTTTCAATAGAGACATTATTAGATATAGATATTTGAAATATATTATGTACATGCAACATTGCATATTTCAATATCCGTACAATAAATTTTCTTACTTTCATGGCATTTTGAAATTATTGATATAAACAAATGTGAAACACTGTATTTAAAAACTAATCCCAGGCTATTCCTATTGTAAGTCAAAGTTATTTGTTGTAAATTGTAATGTACGACATTTAAACGACTGAAAATTATTATTAATTTGGCATCTTCCTGGCTTTCGTAAAGGTTCACCGCAATCTCTCACTAAAAAAAAGATATACAGGGTGGGGAGGGGAGGAGTCTATCAGAATGTCTTCATCATGTGCACTTTAATAGCCCCTATGACCCATCAACACGAGTGTGGATGGGACATAGGGGAGACTACCTCATATAATATGCAGAATAAATTCCTTACAAAATCAGGCATTATTCTCTAGCCTATTAATTGCAGTTCATTATTTTCGGGTTAATATGTTTGGTTATTGATATATCTAACATATGTTACATACAGTACTAAAAACACGACCCCTCCACACATCCAGTAACATTGAAATGAGAAAGGCTAAATTTGTAATATCAGCATAAAAAAAAAGGTTTTATGAATATTTTTACTGGTATATTTTGTAAGTAATTAATTGACGGCACCACCCTTTGTTGGATTTATTAGCAACAGTTGCGATATGTATAACAACTTGGACCACAACCAGAAACCAAAAGGATATACAAAATTATTGTATAAAGACTTGGATGTCTGAATATAGCAAGGAAGTGAAATAATATTTCTAAAAAAAATATTTAAATACAAGTAATAAAAATAATACTGCATGAGCAGAACAATAAATCATTTACATATATAAGACAATGAAATAAATCATTATGACAATATATTCCAACGTTTGCGAACAGTCTATCAGTTATAAGCAATCAAGTTAGCAATCAGTTATAAGACTCAAGAACCAATAATTGTTTGGTTAGCTAGTACAATTGTAAAAAATTTTTCTATATTCTAAAATTTAGTTCCCAAAATGTTAACTGGGGAGGTTTTCTTCTAAGTTTCTCCACTACATTTCTAATTTCGTATACATTACCACCCTGAACTACCTGCCAGACATATTATGCTAAGAAGCCCAAATCTACTGAACTCTTAGATATACTTAGAAATGGAGCGAACGAAAATGTTGACGACTTCTCACCCGAACATAGGGGAAGAGGGGGTATTAAGGGACAAGTTACAATAAAGCTGCCATATTTCCTGGAAACAATATTATATTTATTATGTTTATGTATCACCTGGTACCTTGATACAGTACAAGTAGTAGGCCACATTTAAGGTGCTGTATGTACATTCCTGTCTGGGTGTACAATTCATACAGTTAATTCAGGTTAAATTTTAGCATCATTAAGTTTATTGAAAACTTTATATCATGTGGTTTAAGTGTCTACCAAAATAGATAAAGTTGGTGAAAATTCGTCAATATGGTTTTATTTTGTTCCCTACTTGTCTAGCTGACACTATTGGTTCATTAAAAATCAAATCCAATTATTTATTTGGTTCGAATTGGGTAATCGGTTTTAGTAAAATATTTTTGTCAGTTGTGGGTATTAGGGGACAGATTAAAGCTTGGTATAAATTGTCAAATCATGAGCGTTGAGCTACTACTGTACTAGCTGTTATTTCTAGTGTTGAAATAGAATGCTACAGCCTAGGACTACAGTACAGTACTACTGGACTGGTAGGTGGTAGGCCTATTTGACTGTTTGAAGGGCAGGCTTATAGCACAGGGTTGGCTTATCTTATAGCACTATAAGTCTTATAGTCTATCACATCCGTACCTGCCTATCTGTCTATTCTATGCATATATAATATATATAGTACCGTAACACTGCAACAGATAAAGCTGTCATGGTAAAAAGGTACAAAGCAGGAAAGGTTGGTGGCCGCACATCTGGAGACAAAGTTAAGGAAAGAACAAACTGGTCAAACTCACCCAGACTGGCAGAAGCAATAGAGGCTTATCGGACAAGCTCTACTCTTACTATTAGAGATGTAGCAAAGGCTTACAGTATACCCAAAAGTGTCCTACACAGGCGATCATCTGAGAAACTGGATATTTCTGCTCATGTTGGTAGATCAACAGTCCTTAAAATACAGGAAGAGACACTCTTTGCTGAATCATGTAAGCTATCTGAATCCTGGGGATATCCACTGACGAGAGGTGAACTTGTTGAGGCTGTTGCCTTCTATGTAATACGCGAAAAAATCACCAAAACTCCATGGGGAAGAATGCCGTTTATCGAAGGAAAGCCAACTATGGAATGGGCCACAGCCTTTATACATCGACATCCGGATCTCTCAATTAGGAAAACCGAACAGTTAAGTAGCGCTCGTGGAAAAGCTATTACCAAGGATGTAATCTCTAAGTTCTATAGCCTATTGAAAGAGACCCTAACAAAACTCGATCTGCTTGATAAACCTGCACAGATATTCAACTGTGACGAAACCGGATTTGCCACAGACCCTGAAGATACCTTAGTCATCGCGAGGAAGGGGGTGAGAAACGTCAATCAGTCTATTGGTGGCAGTGGAAGGGAGCACTGGACTGTCAATGGATGTTGCAGCGCCACGGGCCAAGTACTACCACCTCTTGTTATATACAAGGGGAAGAACTTGTACTCCAAATATACTGTGGATGGCTATCCAGATACTCAGTTTGCAATGAGTGAGAATGGTTGGATTAATGGAGTTGTATTCTACAACTGGTTTCGCAAGTTCGTAGCACAGATACCTTCTGCCAGACCAGTACTATTAATTCTTGATGGGCACCTATCCCATTTTAGTGTTGAGACCATTGGTTATGCACGTGCTAACGATATCTGGATATGACAATTTTTAAGCTGCCACCCCACACCACACACCTGCTACAACCCCGTGATAGGTGTGTTTATGGGCCAGTCAAGAAAGGGTGGTTGAGGCTTTTACGACAGTATGTCAGTAGGCAGTAAGCGTCTTCTGAAAGAACACTTTCCCAAACTGATTAAGGAAGGCTCTTGACAAACCCGACGAAATGGCGAAGACTCTTTTGTGTCTCATGGTGAAGTTTTTGTTCACGAACATCAAGTTTGTTGTAAAAATGATACCAATTAATTCGCTAGATTCTGCATTCCAAGCATTTGAGCGATGTTACTCCAGCTCATCTACATAGCTCAGTCGAGAGTTTATCCATTGTTTATATGGCTGGGTATATTGCAAAATCTTTTCCGCAATACAAGATAGGATTCGACTCCATACCACAGGAATACACCCAGCAATATTTATTTATTACCGAGCTAAATAGAGGAGGTCTTTCTTACCCATCAGATGAACTATTTTTTTATTGTTATTTATGCACGAAATTTTATCGCAGTTCCATTACTAAATTTTGCCGAAAGAGTCTGATTGGTGCTTTAACAAAAATTTCAAATACATATTCAAGAGATTCCCAATTCCCTGATTCCCTGTTGCGAAAAATTTCTAACATATTGTTTAGTAATTTTTGCAAATTCTCCACCCCCTTACGAAAAATATCGAATGTGAAAGTGCCTTCAAAAATAAAAAAGCTGCAGTAATTGTTTTCTACTTAAACTGAATATAACTTGTGCTTTAAATTTATATGTATTATTTTATTATAGTTTTAGTATTAATAGTAGTAAATTCAATCGATTTTTTGAAGCAGTTATAATAACTCTAATGATATTACATATTGACAGACACATACAGACAAACAAACAGACATACAGACAGACAGTCCAGATTCCTTCAAACATGAAAATTGACATTGGAAATGTACTCACCGACCAGGAAAACCCCTATAAAAATATTTTAGCATTTTTTAGCTATGTGGTGATCTTCCTTATTTTTTCTCACTCATACAGACAGACAAACAGACATTCTAAATTCCGTCAAAAATAAATACTGACATCGGAAATGGAATCACCGACTACGAAAACCCCAATATGGGTAATTTTATTAATCTTGTGTGATTTAAAATCGTAGGTACACCCTCCCACTTTAATAAAAATGTTCAGCCTCCAATAATTGGAGGCCAATTCTCGCTGCATGACCTGTTATTTAGTACACCTTGGTTTCAACCCATGCAGTGTCCCTGAAACTTTCCTTGTTTACCGGTAGATTAAGTGAATATTAATGATTTTTATATTAAAACAACTAACTGTTTGAAGCGGTTGTCATGGAAACAGAAAATTTGAAAAATTTAATTAGGATGCAGAATAAGTGCTATTGCGGGGGTAGGCGATTTTATCCTTAGGGACCACTCAAAGATTTGGGCATCAATCACATTTGGATTGAGTCTTTGAATTTTTACTTCCATATATGAAGGAAACTGACCTTCTGGTATATGCATGTCAGATGGTGCACTTACCCTAACCTCCACTTACTAATACGAGCCCAGGTATATATGCATGCTCACGAACTGAAACTATATCCTTTTCGTGCGATGCACCCTGTCCTTTAAAAGCTGTCTGAGCATCAGCACCTTCTAAGGGATGTCCATATCTTATTTTTTGTACAGCTTTCTTTTTTGTTGTTTTTAGAGGCCGCCAGGTGACTGGAATTGGTACAAAATCTTTCATTTCTGGGTGTCCTAATATATTTGGACCACCCATATTTGAATAATTGCTAACTCTTATGACCTGGTAATCTGGGAGTGCTGGAGGGTTCTGAGGCAATGTAAAGGTTGCTTTAAATTCCTCAGGTAAATCTGCAAGCATTTCAATAGTTGCTGTTTCTCCATTTATTAATATCAGATTACTTCTAACAGGGAGTTGTTTAATTGGTGATGATCGAAGGTCAATGGGCTTTGTTGTCACCAGACCATTGAGTGCATTCTTAAGTATATTGTTTTTAATATTAAGTTCATATGTGTTATCAAAATATAATGGACCTATATATTCATATATTCCCCCATTAAAAAGTCCAAGAGCAGAATTTATATTTTGTAAAAGCATAACTCTTATTCCAGGAATTAAATATAATTTCGCACCCATACCACCAAAATCTTTAGCACTCAAGGAACTTAAAAGATTTGATTGCTCTGCTGGCTGGTGAAATGAATGAAAGCCACATATTGGATTGCCAGTATTATTACGGAAATGTAACAGTGCTTTTGCATTAGCAGACTCTACAGTTTTTCTGTCAGGCGCATTATCTTGCGCATAATGATAACCCAGGACAGTATGTGCATTTTGCCAGGCAAGATCATTCTTCACATCAATTGCACTTGCAGTATATTTTTTGAAAAAATCAACATGTTCCTGAGTATAATTACCAAATCGCATTTCTCTTAGTATTTTTGAAACAAAGCGATGGGAAATAGGTTCATCAGTTGACCTCTTTACTTCATCAAGAAATACTGCTTCAAAATCTCCAAATAAATAGTGTTTAGAGAACATTGCTATAGCCTCCAATTCATCAGTTGTACGAGGAACCCTGGCATTTTTGGTTGCACATTTTTGCCACATTTTGTATCCAGGGATTGTAGAAAGAGGAGGCATTCTAAACAATTGGCGAAATGTATCAATACCATTGACTGAAAGAGCACCAATATCCCTACCTTCCTTGGTATGTGTATGTATACTCCATATTGGTAGATCTCCTATTGGTAGAAGTTGGGCTGGATCACCCACAAAGACAATTCCAATACGTTCTAAATCTACTTTAACCTCCTTCAACCTATCAAAAACTGCTTGGAAAAGAGATCTGCCAAACATGGTGAATTCATCTATGACAATAAGCATTAGTTCTTCTCCAAGGGAAAGACACAATTCAGCTAGTTTGTCAGATGTCTCAGCTAAAGGTTTCCCAACTTCACCAACTCGAATAGCAAACAATTTATGAATAATCTGTGACCCATTACCCATTTGAAAAGATGCAGCTCCAGTTGGAGCACCCAATTTAACATTTTGATGCCATTCTTCACCTAATATATCTGTTAATTTCCCAATTGTATATTTCATGGTATGGGATTTACCAGTTCCTGGGTATCCAGAAATAAAAAGTCTTAGTGGTTTAGGTTTTTCACAATTACCAATTCGATAATTTAACTGTTCTTTCACAAATGTGGATATAATATTAGGAATAAGACGCTGTTTATTGCCTAACAATGATTTAACACTATCATTGCTGCCCCGAACAGTTTTCATATATTCAAAGCGCTCTTTAACCTGACTTTGTTCTATGTGTTTCCCTTTAGTCCACATTTGCATAAAATCAACATTTTCTGGATTTGCATATTGTTGTAAGTTGTCAAAGTTGTCAAAGATGCTGTCAAAGTATATCTTGCAATGGAACACCCATATGATCCCTATGGTGAGGGGCCTATTATGTTAGATCCCTTAAGAGCAGGTACCACCTATACATATGATTAGCCTTCCAAATCAGAAATTTTCCCCCTGCAACCCCCAGCTGTTTGCTGCTATTTGTTCTAATGATAATTTATTAAGACTTGATAGTCGTGGCTGTGTTGACTATTGTACAAAATATAGTGCTGGTCAGGATGAAAAGGCAGAGATTATTATTAAAACTGGTCAAGAAAAAGATTTAGTGAAAACTAAAGTATTAGATAGATCTGCATAATACCAAAATTACTTTTCAATTACTTTACAATTTTCGATTACTTTTATCAATTACCATCGATAGTCTTTGGCGTGGTGGTTGTTGGGAGCAACTCATTCTATCCATTAAACTTGCTATGACAAAAACCGTTCCTTACAACAAGACCTTAACCGATGACGAATTAGTAACACTCTTGACTGAGATTGAACATACTTTAAACTCTAGACCCATCACATTAGTACCTGATGGCCCAGATAGAATGCATGATATTTAGAAACAAAACCTCCCACCAGAATAGTGGAAAAACTTAAAGAAATTTAGACTTCAATACAATTTAATAAAAACAGATAACAAAATAATAATAATTCAAATAATTTAAATAATGATCCAAGCCCGAATTTACAAAATAATTCAAATGATTTTGTTCCAAACGAACAAATTAATTCCGTTTCCAATACGGGTGCTATTAACGTGAACACGTCGGGCGTGTATGGCCAGGCAGACGGGGGCCTGGTAGGCCATATAGTTGGTAGGCAGGGAGCGGCTGGGTTGGGTAGACCCAGCGAGGGCCTGGTAGGCCACGTAGTTGATAGGCAGGGAGTGGCTGGGTTGGATAGACCCAGCGAGGGCCTGGTAGGCCACGTAGTTGGTAGGCAGGGAGTAGAGGGCCTGGTAGGCCACGCAATAGCAGAGGGAGAGGCGGGGGTGAATAGACCCGACCGCGGTAGGGTTGATGTGTCGACTGGAGAGGGATATGGTAGCGGGGTGAGAAATAGCGAAGCTAGATGTGGCGAGTGGGGGGGGGGCTACAGTGGCCCCACAACAGCGAGTTAGCGGCGAAAAGGGGGGGGGGGGGCAGAGAGTGTCCCACAGCCGTCAGCGGATAATGCGCAGGCCGAAATAGGTAAACCGCAACACCCGGCGACAGAGAGTAATAGGGGGATAGCGAGTATCCCCAGCGGCGTGCGACCGAGCAGAGAGAGACAGGTTGACGTCGTGAGAGGGCGGACGAAGCGTCGAGCCCGATCAGAAGAGGGAAGAAGAACAGTGGGGTTTAACCGGGAGGTCGACGAGAGATCTCGCGAGCGGGAATACTCCACTGAAAGGAGGAGAAGAGAAGACAGTAGTAGAAGTATCGCCGCGAACGATGAAAGAGTGAGTACGGATAGCGAGCCGTCGGTGGTCGAGATGAGAATGGAGAGTCAGTGGGGTCGGACTCCGGGAGATTGCCGTCGCCCCGGAGAGATGCGACCTGGCGAGGCGCATCACGCGCCGATGGAGGGGTACGCGATGTACCGGTACGAAGATGAGAAAAGTAGAGAGGGGGGTCGAAACTTTCCGACGGAATATACCTACCGATCGAGAGTACGGTAGCCACGGGGAGGACTATTCGAGAAGAATAAACTTCGATCCCGAGCGACACATGCAGACTGTAGGACATACTGTAGGCCTTACTGGGACTCCCATAAGTCGATATTGCACGGGGGCACCAACCGAACCCTCACCGAGATAAGGAGGACCTTTTGGGTCAAACAGTTGAGGAAGAAGGTAAAAGCGGTGGTGGGGCAGTGCCAGACCTGCCGACGAGCGAAGAAGGAGCGAGCCATACAAGAGATGGCGCCACTACCAGCGAGTAGAGTAAGACAGCACGACCCGCCATTTACGCATTGCGGTGTGGACATGTTCGGGCCGATAAAGATCAAGGTGATGCAGCACACGGAGAAACGCTACGGTATCATCTTCGTAAGTAACAACATGCGGGCGGTAGGTATAGAACTCGCCCAAGATGCAACCGCATCAGCATTCATTAATGCCTTAGAAAGGTTTAGGGACCGCAAAGGTGGGACGATCGCAGTGATATACAGCGACAACGGCACCAACTTTGTGGGCGCAGAAAATGAGATGGCAGAGGCCTTGGACATCCTGGAAGGAGAATAAGTCAGGGTAGCCATGAGACGACGACAAGTAAAGTGGGAGAGAAGGACGCTGTATGCACCACATACGCTAGGGTGCGTCGAGAGACTGGTGGGCAGTTCAAAGCGTCTAATGACGAAGCTAATGAACACCCAGATGGTCACTGAGGACGTCTTACGGACAGTGCTTGCGAAGTGCGAGGGGATCATTAATAGCAGTCCGCTATACCCGGAGAATGATGACCCTGAGTCATTAGACGTGCTGACGCCTAGCCATTTCCTGATGGAAAGGCCAGCGACCATCGATATGCGGGGTGTAGACCCAGATGACATACACTCCCGCCAAAGTTGGAAAGTCGCTAAAGCAATAAGCGCAGAGTATTGGAGGAGGTGGGTAGAGGAATACCTACCCACACTCCATAAAAGGAGTAAGTGGAGGAAGCCAAATAGGGAGTTAAGAGAGGGAGATCTCGTAATCGTTACGGATGATACTATCATCAACAACCAGTGGCGGTTGGCGAACTATCATCAACAACCAGTGGCGGTTGGCGAGAGTTGTAGGCACTTACTCCGACGAGGACGGAAGAGTCCGATCGGTAGAAGTGCGGATAGGTGGTAAGATAGGTGCGAAGGACAGAAAAACCTACAGGAGAGCAGTAGGAAAATGCTGTCTGTTAGAAGGGGCACCTTAGTGGAGTTGGTAATGAGTTTAGTCGTCCAAGCTTTGGACTGAGGGGGGTGGGATTGAGGGCGAGACGCCCTTCCCACACATAAAAATAGAAAATAAAAATAGAAAATAAAAATAAAATAATAGTACATAGTAGGTACGCAGTTAGTAGGCAGAAGTTAGTCAGTAAGAAGGTACGTAGTACCTAGAGTTAGTTAGTCAGTAAGAAGGTACGTAGTACCTAGAGTTAGTCAGTTAGTTAGGAGGTACGTAGTACCTAGAGAAGAGTTAGAGGGTACGTAGTACCGTTAGTTAGAGAAGAGTTAGAGGGTACGTAGTACCGTTAGTTAGAGAAGAGTTAGAGGGTACGTAGTACCGTTAGTTAGAGAGTTAGAGGGTACGTAGTACCGTTAGGTAGAGAGTTAGAGGGTACGTAGTACCGTTAGTTAGAGAGTTAGAGGGTACGTAGTACCGTTAGTTAGAGAAGAGTTAGAGGGTACGTAGTACCGCTAGTTGGAGAGTTAGAGGGTACGTAGTACCATTAGGTAGAGAGTTAGAGGGTATGTAGTACCGTTAGTTAGAGAGTTAGAGGGTACGTAGTACCGTTAGTTAGAGAGTTAGAGGGTACGTAGTACCGTTAGGTAGAGAGTTAGAGGGTATGTAGTACCGTTAGTTAGAGAGTTAGAGGGTACGTAGTACCGTTAGGTAGAGAGTTAGAGGGTATGTAGTACCGTTAGTTAGAGAGTTAGAGGGTACGTAGTACCATTAGTTAGAGAGTTAGAGGGTACGTAGTACCGTTAGTTAGAGAGAGAGTAAGAGGTAGAAGGGTATATAAGATATAGATATTAGTTAGCAGTTAGTAGCGAGAGGGGGGCATATGAGTACAGTTGGATAGATCGTGTAGGCCGCGCGACATATACTGCTGTACTGCGCAGGCCCACAGAGTAGGCCAGAATGTGGATTAGGAGATAGAATAATCCATAGGCAGTAGCAAGTAATAGGACAGTAGGATTAAAATCAAAATAAAATTAGAATAAGAATAGGGCTAAAAGGGGAACAAATTATGGTAACAGTAGTAAGAATAGGCAATAACTCAGAAATTCAGAAAGAGATAGGCCATCGAACTGAACTTAAACCACCTAAACCCATCACTCATCACGTTTGCGCCTTGGCAAGGCACCACCTACGGGTGAGCGATCGGGCAGAGTTCGAGATGGCAGGCAAACTAGACGGGAGAGGATAGAAGCAGAGGAGAGGGAAGAGGAGGCCAGGACGCAGAGTTACGGCTTCGAGGAACAGGCAGGCTTAGACGAACTTCATTGGACTTCGTCAGGGAGTTCGGGGGAGTCTCTAGGGCGAGAACTGGGATGGACGGTGGGATCACCGAAACAGTCGACGTCGAGATTGCAAGAGATGCCCATACCAGCGGGCGCCGAGGGCGAACAACCGCAAAGGAAGTTGAAGGAGCTAGAGGGATGGAGAGCTACGGGCGAGAGCCAAGGCGGAAGGGACATAATGGATCCATTGGGATACCGGGGTTGGAGCCACTGCCAGAGGAGGAAGACGACGACGAGTTCGGAGGGGTGCCGCCCATCGAGAGGATTGGCCACTCGGACACGGACTGGGTTGGCGGGAGGGTGGTGACGGCCAGTGGGGCGAGGGCCTTCTGGGATAGACCCGGCAAGCGGACCTGGGTGCACGAGGAGCCGGCGATGGATTTCGCGGGGAGCACTATCAGGTTGGGCGAGCAACCGGGGACGGCACCACGGATAGTATTCGGGGAGACGATGCCCGAGAGGGGCGGAGAGATCGACGTAGACAGAGATACCAACGTGGAGAAGTTCGCCTACCAGCGACTCCACAGACTGCGGAGATCGCTTGGGACGAAAGACGACGTGGGGCGGGAGACATTGGTACTCGGCTGCGACTACTGTGGGAGACAGACCCACCAGGAAAGGAGCTGCCTGTACCGGTTCCAAAAGGGAACCTTTTGTCTCTACTGCCGAGAACCAAGCCACAGGATGGGGGCGTGTCCACGGTTGCATAACCGATGTCCAAAGTGCCACTTTCGGGGACACTACGGACGCCAGTGCGACTGGATGGACGATGAAGAGAAGTTCAGGAGATTCGAGGAGTGGGCCGACGTCGGGGCCATGACGCGCCAGCGCATGAAGGCCCAGGAGTTCAAGTGGGGTTTCTTCCTTATCAATCAGGAGGCTCACATGGAAATCATAAAGCGGAGGCTACCGTTTACCTATCAAGAGGTAGCAACGGCGGCGTCGTATGCCGGAGTAATGAACACACAAAGATATTTGGACAGATGGACGCCACAGAACCGAGGGGAGTTTAGGGATTTCTTGGCGGAGCACGTACCGCAAGCAATGAAGATGATCCTATGGGACGCCACCAGAGGGAGACAACAGGGCCACTCTGAGGGGCCACCGGCGAAGCGATATCGGGCACTAATAACACCAGCGCCCGAGGAGCCAACAACCGGAATCAGCAGGGAGGTGGCGGCGAAGGTCCGAAAGCAGAAAGTGGATCCCAGAGGAGCGGTGGTAACCAAGAAACGACCCAGGGAAGAGGACGCCAGGGGGAACTATCCCCAGAGGAACAGATAGGTTCCCAGGGCCGAGGGAGAGAAACTGGGACTTGGACGTGGTACGCCTGGAAGGCGCCGCGTGGGACGTACGAACTGTTAAGTACAAATTTAATTAATGCAAATAATCATATAAGTGCAATTTGTATGTACGTACGTAGTAATTAGTAATCTACAAATACATACGTTCGGAGTAAGTACTATAGTCATACAACCTTTCTCAATTAGCTACTGGGACTGGGGGGTAAACTGACTATGGCACTATGGACGAGACAACAGACAATTTCACACCTCTTGAGTGCGACGGCACAAGAGGGGGGGGGGGGAGATTCGTCAGAAGGGACGAGGCAGTCAAAGTGGGGTTGAGGAACGGAGTAATAGTGCGAAGTGCAGAGAGAGTGCGGACGCAATTCTAGTGTGTGGGGGGGGGGAATAAGAGGCTGAGTGAGGGACGAGGAGGTCCGAGGGTATGAGAGAGTTAGGGTGAGAGTGGAGAAGAGATAGGGCGAAAGTGTTGGGGAAACAAAAGTCGCGTGAGAGGTGAGCGCGATCGGCCCGACATGAGACGCCAGGCATACAGGGTAGCGTTATCATACCCATAGGGAGCAGCCTGGAAAGCCGGCTCCGAGAGAAAAGAATTCCACCCCACGCCCGATACTAGATCGGGATCCAGCGGGATTGTAGCGCACTTAAGGTGGATGCTATCTTCTCACCGGGAAGATAGCATGGGGGGGAGTGTTAGCTTATTCAATCCCGCTAACACCCCATAAAGTTAAGCCGATAAGCAATATTGGGGGCCACGAGATTGGGTAATCAACCAACTCGTGCCACCCCAACAAAATGGGGGGGGGGGGGGGGGGGGGTTAACGCAAATCCCATCTTAATATATCTGTATTATGTCTCTATTGTCTCTAATGTCTCAATGTTAAATTATCGAGTTAGGGAAAGGAACAGGTTACATATATAGATATAGATATACAAAATATACATACATATAGATATATATATTTTTATTTTCGCGAAATAAAAATATATCTTTTTAAAAAACAGGTATTGGTCTCTTTCTTATTTACTTCTATATATAAGTTTTTATCTATAGTTATTATTATTATTATTACCTAATTGACCAGATCACGCACTCTGCGGTTGTATTTATCGACGTGAGTTTTATTATACAATACATACAGATATAGATATGGGTATATATATAATTTATTTATTCACTAAGTGGCAATTAATTTCTTGATACCGTATTAAGTCACCAAAAATATCGGAATATCATTATTATTATTATCTGAAAAAATACAAAGAAGTCGCGGTGTAAAGTAAGACAAAAAATACGTATTTTATAATATAAAAATTAATATTTTTACCTTTTATTCTGTTTCCTTGAAACCGCCGGATATCGCAATACATATGATGCACATTGCGAACGTGACGCTCCAGAGCTGCATTAGAGAAACCCTCTCTATTGCTGTTCACTTTACAGCTTTATCAAGTATCTTTATAATACCAATCTTTGAGAGAGAAACCTTCGACTCACAATATTCCTTTGCCTTTGCCGATGATCGACCTGAAATGTTCACTTTCTTTGCGAGTTGTCTTGACATTGACGCTTCAAATTGTCGACAAAGTGCATTTCTAAAATTACAACCCCAATGCAGTGATAAATACGAAACTACATTAGGATGTTCAGCTAGAGCTACCAATTCCTCAATCGTATTGGCTGGACGAAGATTAGAATTTTCTCCTTGGGGTTGATTAATCTTTGCCTGCAATTCTAATTTTCCCAATATAAAGAAAATTTGTGCCTGTACCTGCTGACCGGTACTGGCTGACTGCAGGCAGCAGGGCCGGTACCGGTATGCCTAGTAGGGTGGTTCAAAAAAAACCAACTTACGATATTGATGTTACTACATATGAGAATTTGTTCCAAATTGTGTAAAAACTCGATAAATATGAATAATAGTGATCAAAAATGTGCAGAACTACTCCCATGGTGACCTTCATACGATGAGAAAAAAGCTCCGCAGGCTGTTTTTGTTCGAATTTGAATGTTGCGGTGGGACTAGTTCCAAATATTATGAGATGAAAAAATAGATTTATTTGGAACATATGCTATATTGGCTACAAATTGGCTGTTGTAGGAACTTTTCAATTATACTTGCATATCATTAAAGTGGGATTAATGCACTCGCATATAATTCAATAAACACCATATTTTTGGAAAAGTTAATTGGATTCCAGATCAAAAGATCAAAGATCAAAAGGTAGAAGTAGTGACACGCTGTGAGCCTAAAATTACATCATAGGGACTGTACTGTCTTGATTCAGGAAAAACCGCAGTAGACCTTCATATTCCTACGGGTAGAGGGAAAGAGCAGGCAGATGCTAGTACGCAGATAGGACGTAGGCACACCGGTACGAAGCATACAAATTGGTAGGGTGCAGCAAACTGTACGCCTAACTCTTGCTAAGTACAGGTGTGTGTGCGACTATTTGTAGTACGACAGTGTCCATTGCATTAGAACTTGTAGGCTAGGGGGGTTGCTGTGTTTTCACCTGAATTGGGATTGTACCGTTCAGGCGGTAGGGCAGTTTACAGCTAGGCGCAAATAAATTGAGGCTATTAGGGATACTAACATCTACCGTGTCCCCGCCAACGCCCTAATAGGAAGTTACCCGGACTACCTGGGTGACTAAAATTCTAGATAGGAGCCAGGATAGCTATTAGTAACTGTACGCCTACAGTAGTAAACTAACACATCTCTTCTTAGTATCAGGGACCTGGTACCTAAAATTGCCGAATTCTGGGCGTAGCATTAACCTTATGCCTGAATTTGAGTCCTGGAAATACGCAAGAGGGGAAGGAACCTTATCATTCGTGAGTATTGGACCTACAAGTTACAAAATTAGAATATTCGTAAAATGCACACCGTACCCAGTAATTATATATGTGAAGGAGCAAAACTGTTTTTGACCGTTCAGAATTAACACACGCGCGTTAGAAATTATTTACACCTCAAAATATATAAAATTAACTTTCGTCCTTACTGTGCTTTGCCCGCTAGTTAGACATCTCCAAATATCTGCCTCTGTACCTAGCTAGCGTCTCTTCGCCCAACCATATAAATCACACCGCGGCAAAGTATACGAGCCCCTTAGTCCGTCAGTGAGTCAGCCTGATTTTAGGATTCGCTGCGCGGGATTTTGTTTCATCGAAGTTTGTCTGCTCGTAGACTGTTTTCTGCCTCACCGGTTATAAGAGATCGATACTGCAATATATTCGCTTACTTAGAGTTTACTGTTTTGGTGAGAAGGTCGGATTTATGATTTGATTCACAAACTTTACAGTAGGATATTGCAGGTATTGTTACCGTCTCTTCCATATAGTAGGAATAGTGATTATTTTAACATATTTCCTAAATAGTAGGAATATGTTTTACTGAACTACGGTTCGGTAGGACTAAAGTTATTTGAAAATTTTGTATTTTGAGGTAAAAATTTATATTTGATTAGCTAAGTGCTAATTTTTTGAAATAAAATTTGATTTGAACCGCGTGTAATATATTTTGGAATTGAATACCGGTGTTTAAAAGGGTTTAAATACCATATTGTACCGGTACAAAATTTTCGTAAAAGTAAAACCTAACTCTTTTGTTTTTCAGGATTCAGAACTCATTTCTAGACTGTAACGGGAGCAAGACCGTGTTTAGCAAGTTTGGGAGATAGATAACTCAACAACTTTGGTTGGGAAAATCGCGTTTCGTCCGCAACGTTAAAAACGGAAAGGTTCACGTCCGGTTTGTATCTGGGAATCTGTTTTTCTGGAGAATTATTGGAGTGGGTGAGTTCGAAAAGTTGCATAAATAAGTTAGGCATTACCGTATTAGTTAAAATTATTGTGGGTTCCACTGTCTCAAGTATTTATGCATTCCGTATGATTTCTTTGTTCATTGCTGAATTAGTCCGTATTATTGTATTTAATTTACCTTTTGATAACGCATATCGTTATCCGATTTATTTGTTATAAAATTGGCCGCTAGGCTAATTTTATTATATACTTATTCCGTGACATTTATTTGCTGTAAAATTGGCCGTTTAGGCTAATTTTATCCATCTGCTATAAAATCGGCCGGTAGGCTAATTTTATAAGACTGTAATTAGTACCGTTTAGATAAAATACGGTAAGTTTGATACTTTGACACTCACTTTACTTGACTTACAACTACCGAAATGAGTGACAAACAAGACTATACGAAAAATACACAAACCGACTATGACTCATGTGACGCGGATAAGTCAGCAGCGGAAGAACAACAGGGGAAGACTCGCGAGCCTACCGAACCTACACCGTGTGCGTCACCAGTACATCCAACGGGAGTACCGGATGCCGTAGTACGAGGCGACGGCAGGACCGAGGACTTTCTAACTGTTCCGCAACCTAGATACAGGGAAACGGACATGGTAAGTTCAGCAGGAAGTCAGGAAAGCGTTGTTAGGAGCGTCGGTGGATACATGGCGCATATTACCAGGAGTATTGGAGAAGGCCAACGCATATTAGACGAGTTGACCGCTCCGATGTCTCGATTCGAGTTCTACACCCTCCAGGTTAGAGTACAGAGTAAAGTATATAAGTCCGTAGATAATCTAGTTGGCCTACAAGATCTAGCTAGACAGAGACAGGACATGGATACTCAACTTAGAATCCTCGAGAAACTAATGATCGCTAGAGAGAAACTGATTCAGTTTAAGTCGACGATTAGACAGATACAACAGGAACAAGCGGACCAGTTGTTAGGTGAGTCAGTTTCGGACGAATTATTACAGCCCGAGGAAGAACAGGAACTGTACCGACTGGATGGACAATTGAAACATCTGACGGACCACTTACGTATGTGCGGCGAGGATGTCGGAGATTGGGAAACCGTGCCGGAATATACGAGGGAAACTTCACCCGTACGAATCGAATCGGCACCGGGAATACTGGACCAATCGTTAGTGAGTATTCGCAGCGAAATTGGCGAGATAAGTATAGTGACGTCAGAAATTTCCAGACAGCAACAACAAGTGGATAGACAACAACGGGAAGCGGAGGAACAAGCACAACTGTTGACGGCACAAGCAGCCGTACAAGAAGAAAAACTACGCGTTGCGGATGTTGCAAGAATCTCTCATCTGCAAGAACAAGCCGAGTTGGAAGCGGCTGAGATGGAAAGGTTAGAGTTGGACATTGCACAACAAACGGCGCAGCGGCAGCGGCTGAGTCAGAGCGACAACGCAGCGGCGGCAGCAGCTAGCGGCCGAGCTAGAACGACAAAGATTAGTTTCAGAAGCGAGAGCCGAGATGAAAAAACGGCAAATAAAGGCTCAATCAGCTATACGACAAGCGGAGCTCGAGGCGCAACAACGACAGACGGAACAACGCGAGAAGGAAGTTAAACTTCATTTCGAACTCGGGAAGAAGGCGAGAGAATTAGCCAACGCCAAGGAAGATCTGGATCTACAAGCCCGCGATCGATCGATGAGATCTCGAGACGGACATGACTTGGACCAGATAGAGGTAAGACATCGCCAAATTCAGGAACGGAAGAAGGAAGGAAGCGTAGGAGCACCCGGACGGGAACGACAATTAGTAAAGGACTTGTGTCAACGATTCCCACAGGTAACTCATATGTTTGCACCGGTTACGACTAAGGAACCTGTTTCGATTGCGGGTAGTAGTAACATTTCTCCTATCCATGGTGCGACGGAACACAGGTTTGTTATTCCGGACGAGTTTACACCGCCAAGAGCAACGTCGTCGCCTATTCCAAAAGTCAAGGTAAGTAACCCACCGATTACAGATCGTAGTAGTTTATTAGTCGAACCTGTATTACTGACGACTAAACAGGTGAGTCCACCTCTGACGCCAAAACCTGTTACACACTACGCTTACCCAATGACGTTTAGGCCAACAAGGCCTTTGGATTCAAACGCTGTTACTCGACCACCGGTTCAGTTTACATCGCAATCTACGACTTCGAGGAAGACTTGTGAGCCTACCGAACAACGGAGACCAGTGGATACGCGACCGTTCAACCAGTTTACATCGCAATCTACGACTTCGAGGAAGACTTGTGAGCCTACCGAACAACGGAGACCAGTGGATACGCGACCGTTCAACCAATTTACATCGCAATCTACGACTTCGAGGAAGACTTGTGAGCCTACCGAACAACGGAGAACAGTGGATACGCGACCGTTCAACCAATTTACATCGCAATCTACGACTTCGAGGAAGACTTGTGAGCCTACCGAACAACGGAGATCAGTGGACGATGTTCCGAAAGCGAAACGTGAGAATTCGTACGACGCAACGGACGCGAGCACGTCGACCTCCATATCCAGATGATAGTAGTACTTCGAGCGAATCGGATTACCCGAAACGCGAGGTATTTAGAACAGGGGCGGCCGATGAATATAAACGCGAGCGTTCAGACAACTCCTTTGCAGACAATCCTCCACAGAATACACCAACACAGAAGGCGTTACAACCAACGGACGCAATTAGTACACAACAGTTCGCCGACATCCTGCGACCAGTTGTTAACAAGTTGGCTCAGATCGAGGAACGTCTGGAGGAAGGTTACACCGACAGTTCGAGAAATTCCGAATTCGAACACAATAGACACCCGAAGGAACCACAAAGACCGGTACCTTCAAACCCCACATCGTATCAGGGAAAAGCGCCAAGAAGGGATATCAACAGGTTACCAACCAAGGACGCGAAACTAGTAAGGTACAACAGTATTAGTTCAATTCAGGTTCGATGACCCCTAATATATATATATGGCCACTACAATTGTCACGAAGGCATTTTTTGTGTCATTCTTTTTTAAGAGTGTAGTGAACTTTATGGGTATACCTGCACTCTGAGTAACTGACAGATACTGGAAATATTACAGGTTATAAGTAAAATAAGGCTATTGAGTAATAAATAGACATATTGAATCCAAACTTACAGTAGGAACGTCATAGCATAGTATGACACCGTTTTAGGTCGTTTTGCTGCTAGTTGTTGCGTCCTAGAAGAGATCTTCTTCTTGCTCGAGGTTGTTACATTTAACACAACGGCATCAAGATAATGCCCCTCATATATTGGGGCATTGTCAAATACTTCGCGTAAAGACGCCCTCTCGTATCCGGGAGGTAGTGCGGAATACCGATCCATTATAGTTAAATAGGCCTAACCAATT
>JAUCBJ010005209.1:0-19569 GCA_032718475.1 Nemertoderma westbladi
CAGAATAATTGTATCTGTCTGTTGTTACTGTAGTCTTACAGAATTCCGAAATATCAATTTTGCGCTGTGTTTGTACCTGTCTGCCGGTGTGCAATTTTTTACATTCAGTAGTTCTATAGTTAGTGCTTAGTGGTCATATTTACTGTACCGGTATCATACCGTAGACTAGACCTACATCCATACCCTGATAGTTGTACCTATTCCAGTACTTATTATATTGATAATGGACATTATTTGTGCCCGAAATATATTTATAATATCTGAACTGAACATATAATTAATAATTGAATCATTACTTTTATCGATTTAAAAAACTTTTTCCAAAAATATTGCCTTCATTACGTATAAATAAATGATATATTTTCGAAAAGTGTTTATACAGTAGTAGCTGGTTGATTGAGTTTATTCTTATACTTAAATACTGGACCAACTCTTTATTAAATGTAGGCCTACTGTAGTGATAATTTAGGCCTACTGTAGTGATTATGTAGGCCCACTGTCTCACCACCCCCCCCCCCCCCCCCCCCCCCCCCGGTAAAGAGTTGCCGTGAGGTGAGTGCTGGCAGGTGCAGCTGACTGACGGTTTTTTTATAAATAAATAATACGATTGTAAAGCCTTGTACTTTGGAATGTAGAAGGCCTGCAATTCCTCATAGATGATCATAGTGAGGTACAGTATATCTCTACATAAACTCAGATATGTAGTTCTCCTAACTGAATCGACGGCCAAGTAAAATCGCCGAACTGGTGACACTTGGGTTGGAAGTCGGGCGATCTTACTATTCCGAGCGGCTTAATAGGTACTGTAGTCCTGAAAATAACCAATTTACTATGAAGAAATACACGATACCATCAGTTTGAGTTAGTACTGTATTTCCAGGTCTAACTTTTATGCGAGCCGGTATTATACTATGGCCGTTTTCCAATAATTGTGGTGGGGTGTGTGTGGTTCTCGGAACCCATATGCCTTCTGAGACTCAAAAATGGTCATTTGGAACTCGGCCCTACAGTATGGTATGATTGTAATTGCTCGCTGATAACTTACTGTTGGCCTTAGGTTCCACGAAGGCCCGCTATCATATATATATATATAAGTTTATTGACAGGAAGGTAATAATGTTGTAAATTAATAATAATGATAGACAAAGAACACAGTAAAACACCAATGAAATATAATTAATATAATCAAGCATTTCCTGTCCAAATTTATAGTGACATACTACTCTACTACTACTAGGTCGAGAGAACTCGGACAGTGGAAATGAGATCCTTCCAGTAATCAGTAACCATCATACCTTAAAAATATGACTTCATTTAATTTAAAGAAATATACACTCTTTATTAAAAATAATAAGTTCCCCTTTGATAAACAAACCAAACTAATTCTTCTTTACAGGGTAAAGTAGTGTAACAGTTACAGAGTAACTGCAGAGAAACATAATAAGTAATAATGATATATAAAGAGTTTGACTGATAATATAACTTGCTTGAATATAATAACATAAATATACTAAAATCTTTCAAACCAATAACCAAATTTAATATCAATGAGGAAAAATCCAAACCCAATCAATTCGTTTTCTAATATATGTAGGAAGGGGCCTATTGTACTTTACACAGTGAGCAGAGAGTGAACAGCTGAATCACTAATCACTTAACACCTCCAGTAACAACTAATAAGAAGGGAGTATACAATACTACTATAGAGGATGATATTGCAACAGCACAACAGGGTATATTATTATTTAATAGAGATGTACTCATAATACCGTTAGAGTAGCTCTTTTTCACTGTCAAACTGTAATGTAGCGATCAATGACAACTACTGTAAGGGATAGCTTACTAATGTAACTTATATATGATTGTCATGTAAAGATATTCATAGAATAAAAGTCACTGCATTGAACCAATGCCAAAAAGCATACACACACCTCGTTTTAATTGTTCCCTTATTTTAAAATATAATTAAGATATTTTCCCAAAAAATGTTCTGGAACAAAAAATATTTGTATCTGAGGATTCATTTTTTCAAAATATAGCTAGCATATTCTAGAACGGTTTGTATACTAAACGCAACAAGTAGGCCTACTTTATTATTATTATTATTATTGCACCTCTATACATAATTAATTAATTTAAATAAGAAACCAGTATATAGAGGGAGAACATGACCCAGGTACAAAGTACACTAATGGGTGAAATAAAATATTACAATATAAATTCCGCTCCTTTAAGTGTAATCAAATTATAAGTACTGTACTATACGGAAAAAAACACATTCTGATAAAATTGGTGCATTAAAATTAAAAAATATATATATAAATAATAAAAAATTATGTTTTATATTAGTCTAAAAATCTGTTAAAATGACTGTACGGAAGTAGATCAATCTGTAAAATTCTAGATTTAAAAATATTATAGCTGGACGCATTTACTAACTCAGACGGCAATGAATTCCAAATATCTACTATGCGGTGAGAAAAAGGAAATTTCACCACTCGGGCTTTGAGGCTTAAAATTTTTCATATTATGTCCTCTTGAAGATTGACGCGTATTGAGGGTAAAAAAGTTATCAATTGGTAGGTCAACACGCCTATGTAAAACAGAGTACGCCATTTTTAAATCAGTAAGTAACCTAGGTACTTCTAGTGGTTGCAATTTCAACTGTAATAAGCGATTCATATAGTCTACATAATATCTTAAATTGCACCTAGAAAAGAGTCTACGTGTGAAGTATTGCTGTACTCGCTCGATTAAATCTATAATGCCTACATGGAAAGGAGATGTTATAACTGTACAGTATTCTAGAATTGGCCTAACATAAGTTTTATACAGTATATAAATTGTATAGTATTTATTTATTGGGGCAGTACTGCGTACTCCAAGGTCCAAGGTTTACCCATACTGAAGTCACATTGACAACATAATGGCACTTTCTCCCAGGTCGTGCTACTGCAGTAGGCCTACTGTGTAATGATTTAATTTTTCAATATTGTCTTCATTACGTATAAATAAATGATATATTTTCGAAAAGTGTTTATACAGTAGTAGCTGGTTGATTTGAGTTTATTATTATACTTAAATACTGGACCAACTGTATTATTAAATGTAGGCCTACTGTAGTGATTATGTAGGCCTACTGTAGTGATTATGTAGGCCCACTGTCTCACCACCCCCCCCCCCCCCCCCCCGGTAAAGAGTTGCCGTGAGGTGAGTGCTGGCAGGTGCAGCTGACTGACGGTTTTTTTTATAAATAAATAATACGATTGTAAAGCCTTGTAATTTTGAATGTAGAAGGCTTGCAATTCCTCATAGATGATCATAGTGAGGTATATCTCTACATAAACTCAGATATACTGTAGTTCTCCTAACTGAATCGACGGCCAAGTAAAATCGCCGAACTGGTGACACTTGGGTTGGAAGTCGGGCGATCTTACTATTCCGAGCGGCTCAATAGGTACTGTAGTCCTGAAAATAACCAATTTACTATGAAGAAATACACGATACCATCAGTTTGAGTTAGTACTGTATTTCCAGGTCTAACTTTTATGCGAGCCGGTATTATACTATGCTGTTTTCCAATAATTGTGGTGGGGTGTGTGTGGTTCTCGGAACTACGGAAATAAAAACCTTCAGCGAATAAAACTGTAATAATCACTTCTGCCATAATCCTTCAGCAAATTAACCTAATATAATAACCTCGGCCTGCGGCCTCGGTAATTATACAGGTTAATTTGCTTCTGGAACGGCATCAGTGATTATTCAGTTTTATTCACTTCAGGTTATTATTTCCTTATATTAACTCTAGAACATTGCAATATTGTATGTTTAATGTTCGGACAACTGGGGAGGGAGGGAGGGAGGGAGGGATTGCAAGGGTGTGTTTGTTTCAGTGGGGTCTGCGTTATCCAAAACGTGATAAGATACAAAAGTAGCTCACAAAATTTATCAGCGCAATAAGCTTGAATATACAGTACATGATAAACAGATTATCGCCCATCTCGGACAGGCGATAATCTGTTTATTGATAAGAAGGTAATATTGTTATAAATTAATAATAATGATAGACCAAGAACACAGTAAAACTCCAATGAAATATAATTAATATAATCAAGCATTTCCTGTCCAAATTTATAGTTACATACTACATATCTAAACCCAATCAATTCGTTTTCTAATATTATATAGGAAGGGGCCTATAGCACTTTACACAGTGGGCAGAGAGTGAACAGCTGAATCACTAATCACTTAACACCTCCAGTAACAACTAATAAGAAGGATTTTCAAGAGCTATAAATAAAATTAAGTATTACATATTAGGACATGCTCACAGTTCAAGGTGAGGTTCAAAACTGGGGCTACTACAGGATATAACGGCAAGTGGAAAATGGTATTGACTGAGACCAACTCTACACAACTTTGCCGTTCTATACGAACAATATTTGCCAGATTCTGTTTGAATTCTGTTTGAACGTGCAATTGACCATCGCCCTTTCTTTATTTGAGGCAAATCAGCATGAATGGATTCATGATTTTCGCCGATCTTTCCTCTCTTCCACCAACAATGAACTCCATATCTTTCTCCTCCTAGACCTTGAGTCTAAACTCCAGATGTGAGTATGTAAGAACCTGGCTTAATTTATTAATTAAGATTAAGATTACCACCGTGTAAATGACCTGTTTATATATTCGACAGGAAATTTGGAAACTTCAGCAAATCTAATTTAACTCAGAGAGTATAAACTACAGCTATTATTACTTCGTTCTAATTCTCAATTTGCACTAAATTTCATTTCAGTTTCATATTTAACATTTAAAAATATAAAATATTAGTATATAATAAAATATTAGTAGCCGATAGTAGTAATGTGCGCCATTTTGTGGACAGTGCGGGTATTGCTGTATTGAACCATTTATTTTCTATGTGTCAGTAATACCTGAAACCTTGCTATGTTTGCGTAGCTCTACCTATTATATTATTAATAAATAATATTAATAAAGTTTGCGAAATTTCGCAAAAATGGCTGAAGAAATGTTCAAATTCATTGCCACAATGGATCATTATGTGGTAGTAGCTGTATCATAAAAATTAGAAGCTAGCTATTTTGTGAGTGTACAATGTACACTCACAAAATAGCTAGCTTCTAATCTTCTTCTATTCTTCTACCCCCACTAAATCGGTCATTGCGGTTCTAATGAGCATAATAATAATGCCGTAGGAGAACTAAAAGTTGTCCATCACCAAAATTGAGAATAATCATCACTTGCACCAAAGAGTAAGTTCTGGTCATGTGCCTGTGGCACTACTTCCCTTAATCCAAAAATTAAAAATTTGGTATCTAACTAAGTTTGGACCCATTTGATGACACTTGATGCATGCAAGAAGTTCTTTCTTGAGTTATTGATATTTCATCAATGTGTTATATTGTTATAAATTTCATTATGGTGCATCGCGATGGCACAAAATTTCAACACTCTTGGGATCCGTGAAGACATAGACGAAATTTAAAGAAATTTTTTTTGCCTTATTTTTTTACCATTTGTCAACTTTTGTGCACCGGTAGAACAATGAAATCGAAAAAAAGTAAAAAACGCACCGCCCTAGTGTACATGTTAGCTATATAATATTTACAAATAAGTTTTGTTCTAGAACTAATACAATTAGTTACAGAACATTAAAACAAATTTCTTATTGTTTTTGTATAGATTTTGTTACCCTTTTGAAAATATTCTCAAACATAATATTAGCGATTTATATAAAAATACTTTAATCTCTAGAACTAATATATTTTGTTCTAGAACAGTAATAGTAACAGTAATAGTAAGTAACATAAAATATTTGTTAATTATTGATTTTCTTACTTTTAAAAAATATTCTAGAACATTTGCAAAGATCGCGACGTTTCTGAAGCTCCACCTATAGTATTGGTAAACACAAAATTTCGCGCAACGTTTGCCAAGCTCCACCAATAGTATTGGTAAACACAAAATTTCGCGCGACGTTTGCCAAGCTCCACCTACAGTATTGGTAAACTCAAAATTTCGCGCGACGTTTGCCAAGCTCCACCTACAGTATTGGTAAACACAAAATTTCGCGCGACGTTTGCCAAGCTCCACCTACAGTCGTGGTAAACACAAAATTTCGCGGGACGTTTGCCAAGCTCCACCTATAGTATTGGTAAACATAAAATTTCGCGGGACGTTTGCCAAGCTCCACCTATAGTATTGGTAAACACAAAATTTCGCACGTTTGCCAAGCTCCACCTATAGTATTGGTAAACACAAAATTTCGCGCGATGTTTGCCAAGTTCCACCTATAGTATTGGTAAACACAAAATTTCGCTCTACGTTTGCCAAGCTCCACCTACAGTATTGGTAAACACAAAATATCGCGAAGATCGCGACGTTTGCTAAGCTCCACCAATAGTATTGGTAAACACAAAAGATCGTAACATTTGCAAAATTTCGTGATTTTCACAATCTTTGCAAAAATCTCGACGTTTGCAAAATTTCGCATTTGAAAATGGTCAATCCGGCACATCCCTACTCTTAAGGTAATTAAATTAAATATGAAATATGTAGAATAGTACTAAAATAATTTTTGTTTAGGAAATTCTTCGCTCGTTTTCCTGAATGCCAGAGGTGGCTGCGGTAAGACTTTCCTATTGAACACTATATTAGCTGGGGTTCGCACTCTGTTTGGTGAGAAACAAATAGCTCTTGCCACAGCCTCCAGCGGAATTGCATCAGCTCTACTCACTCTGGGTCGCACATTCCATTCAAGGTTTCATGTTCCACTGCAACATTCCGATAATGAAACATTCAGCATGACTGCGAACGATGCAACTTTGAAGGTGATCGCTGTATGGGATGGGGCACCAATGATGCACAGACATCACTTAGAATGAAAAAAGCTGAAGCTGAAGCTCTATTTGGTGGGAAAGTGCAAATTCTTTCTCGTGATTTCCATCAACTTTTACTTATCATTCCACATGGATCAAGGTGTTCAGATGTTGATGCCTCTTTTAATTGATCAACCCTTTGGAGTCAATTCAATGAGTTATCTCTCACCAGGAACATGAGAGTTGGTGTTAATTCCGAGATTAACGAATTCAACCGTTTTTTTTTCTCTAGCGGTAGGACTGTATATTAAATTAAGCTTCAACCGTTTCCTTGACCAGTTGGGTGATGGTGATCTTGATGTTGTTGAGGTGCCAGACTGGATCCGATTGCTTCCAATCTTGTTTTTCCTATTGGAGATTACGTTTCTGGCTCAATCTGCAGGTTCATCAGGTGAGAATATTTTATAACGATTTAATACTGATTAGTTAAACTGTCTCAGTTGATTATCTATTAACTAGCTTACAATTAAATTAGCTTACAATCTATTGGTTGTAGGTTCGAGCCCCACCAGGTTCCACTCAGCCTTTTATTCACAACAGTCGATAAAATAACGACCAGTAGAATTACTTGGAGCAAAACTTGGGATAGGAGTAGCACCCACCCCTACCTTCGCGTAGCAGCTATCGCAAGAGGAGACTTCTGGCTTGCTTGAAAATTTACTCATTTATTATAATCATATACTTGAACATTTATATATATATATAATTTATTGTCATATGATTTTTTGTTGTTGCAGATTTCAGTGTACGAGTAATATCAATTACCGACGTGGGGGGACCAGTGGAAAAAGTGTATAAGTTATGGTGTATTAAGGTATCAGAGAAGTCTGGATACATTACCGTTTCGATGTTTAACAAAAGAATCGATAAGTTTACCTTCAACGAGGGAGATTATGTTGTACTTGATAACATGAAAGTCAGTAGTTTTCACGAAGTAAAACAGTTGGAGGTGATTTATGATTCAACATATAAACGTAAGTTCTTAACAAATATATGTGCACTAACTACTATAATATCTCTAATGTAAATTAAACGTCCTCCAGCAAGTGTGATTACAGTGTCGAGTGTGTCAGGTACTTCTCCATGTCAATACAAAATGCAAAAACTCTCTGAGGAAGGATGTACTCCATTGTGAATGGAACACATCAATTTATTTGATTAGATTAATTTGTACTTGTTATTAATTATCACAGAAGACGTGTACACCTAATACACGAAAAGGCCATATGATATAGAAATTTGGTTTATTTAGTTTTTTAATCATTTTTAAAATATAAATAAAAGAAAAAAGAAATTTGTATGCAAAGTTGTCTCATCTCACTTTGCTATAAATAGGTGGATTTAGGCTCCACTCTCAATTTTGGATTGATAACCATTCAATGGCCATTTGCTTGACTTCGCACCATAAACAAAAATCTGTTATTTATTTTATAGAATCCCCAATAGAATTACAGGGAAACTTGAAGGCAGAGATAAAGAAAAGAGAAACAGTTACGATAAAGAGACAGGCAAGCTCTTCGTCATTCCCCTGGTACAGTACACCACCATCAGATGAGGCTGTTATGGAGAGCGACACCGATACCCGATAAAAAAAATATTATAAAAAAGGAATTCTTAGGTTGGGCAGTGCAGAGTGGAGGAAGTTCATGCTCGCGGTTGGGAAAATGGTCATGGATCTAAAATGGATCGAGTCGACCCCCCTGGTGTTTGCGCTGGTGCTGTGAAAAAATGGGAAGTCTTGAACTGCTGAATTTTTGTGATAATTTCCCGATATAGTTGCTCTACCGATCAGACATAAACTTGTAAAAAGATATACACTCATGTCTATCTGGCAGTGTGTTAAATGTGTCTGTCGATTTTCAAACTATGAAAAATATGGTACTTAAGTATATTGTATCTATTACTTTGCAGTGTACTACTACTACTAGGTCGAGCGCACTCGGACAGTGGAAATGAGATCCTTCCAGGCTTCCCGATTCTACTAAGATTATATAGATTCTAAACCAAAACACATTATTACGGTATATAAACTAACTAACTAACTAAACTACCTACAGGTCAACTGGCAGGAAAATGTATAACAGCAGTTGTACCATCTGATCTCGATTGCTGCAAAGCTATACAATAGGATTCTATTAAATCGCATCAGGGATCCCATTGAGAGACTGCTCCGTGGAAATCAGAATGGGTTCCGTAAAGGTCGTGGGACCATGGAGCCCATTTTGGCACTTAGAAGGATAATTGAAGAGTTATCAAAAAAGAAAGACAGGCATCTGGCTGTTATCTTTGTTGACTTCTTCAAGGCCTTTGATTCAGTCTCTCGCTCACGTATGTTCAGCATACTTTCATTATATGGGATTCCTGATGAAATTATTGCAGCAATCAGATCAGTATACGATGGTTCGACAACATTTGTGTCTACTGTTGACGGTGACACAGAACCATTTGAAGTGTTATGGGGCGTCCTCCAAGGAGACACACTTGCACCATTCTTGTTCATCATTGTGGTTGACTATGTTCTACGCATGTCCTTAGATCATTATAATGATGATGGGGTGATGATAACTCCACCTACTGGCTCCAGAAGTCGAGGAAATCCTGCCAAGTACCTAACTGATCTAGACTTTGCTGATGACTTAGGAGTACTCTCAGAATCATTAGAGGGAGCCCAACGGCTCCTCAGCTCATTAGAACATGCTGCTTCTAGTGTTGGTCTTTTTATTAACTCCAGAAAGACCAAAATTCTGACAGTTAACTTTGAAAGTCCTCAGCAAGTCTCTGATCGGATGAGCATAAGCTCAAAGGATGGTATGCTTGAGCAAGTATGTCTACTGTTGACGGTGACACAGAACCATTTGAAGTGTTATGGGGCGTCCTCCAAGGAGACACACTTGCACCATTCTTGTTCATTATTGTGGTTGACTATGTTCTACGCATGTCCTTAGATCATCATAATGATGATGGGGTGATGATAACTCCACCTACTGGCTCCAGAAGTCGAGGAAATCCTGCCAAGTACCTAACTGATCTAGACTTTGCTGATGACTTAGGAGTACTCTCAGAATCATTAGAGGGAGCCCAGCGGCTCCTCAGCTCATTAGAACATGCTGCTTCTAGTGTTGGTCTTTTTATTAACTCCAGAAAGACCAAAATTCTGACAGTTAACTTTGAAAGTCCTCAGCAAGTCTCTGATCGGATGAGCATAAGCTCAAAGGATGGTATGCTTGAGCATGTGGACGACTTCTGTTACCTGGGATCATGGATCCGGAAGTCAGGTGAGGACCTTCGAATACGTAAGGGAAAGGCATGGGCAGCCTTGAATAGGCTTTCCAGGATTTGGAAGTCACCTAGAATTAATCGGAAACTTAAGGTCCGATTATTTAGAGCAGCAGTAGTTCCAGTACTCCTCTACGGGAGTCCATGCTGGGCTCTAACTGCTGAGGACACCAAATCTCTGGATGGCACATTCACAAGAATGCTACGCCGGGTACATTGTGTCAAGTACAATGCACACATCTCCAACCAGACACTATATAACATTGGAGGTGTCTCATTGGTTCCCCCAAGCTTGACACTAGAACAAAATCGCCTCCGCTTTGCAGGACATTGCTTTCGCCGTGAGGACCAGCCAGTGCATAATCTTGTACTTTGGCAGCCTCATGGAGTGAATAAGCATGGTGGACAGCCCATGACTTTCTTGAGACGCATCTTAAAGGACACTGGCCTTAAAGATGCGGATGATCTAGCAAATGTCATGGGTGATAGGGAGTTGTGGCGGTGCAATTTTGTTGACAAGCCGGCACAGCATTCTTAAAAATGCAGCTGCAATGCAGCATGCCGATCCTAGTAGTATGCTTGAGCATGTGGACGACTTCTGTTACCTGGGATCATGGATCCGGAAGTCAGGTGAGGACCTTCGAATACGTAAGGGAAAGGCATGGGCAGCCTTGAATAGGCTTTCCAGGATTTGGAAGTCACCGAGAATTAATCGGAAACTTAAGGTCCGATTATTTAGAGCAGCAGTAGTTCCAGTACTCCTCTACGGGAGTCCATGCTGGGCTCTAACTGCTGAGGACACCAAATTTCTGGATGGCACATTCACAAGAATGCTACGCCGGGTTCATTGTGTCAAGTACAATGCACACATCTCCAACCAGACACTATATAACATTGGAGGTGTCTCATTGGTTCCCCCAAGCTTGACACTAGAACAAAATCGCCTCCGCTTTGCAGGACATCGCTTTCACCGTGAGGACCAGCCAGTGCATAATCTTGTACTTTGGCAGCCTCATGGCGTGAATAAGCATGGTGGACAGCCCATGACTTTCTTGAGATGCATCTTAAAGGACACTGGCCTTAAAGATGCGGATGATCTAGCAAATGTCATGGGTGATAGGGAGTTGTGGCGGTGCAATTTTGTTGACAAGCCGGCACAGCATTCTTAAAAATGCAGCTGCAATGCAGCATGCCGATCCTAGTAGTAGTACCATCCGACTGAATCTGTTCTACTTGACACTTAGCTGATATGTACCTGACCATAAACTGCGTGTATGAGAAGACACTGCTGACCAATCTGCAATTCCCGAGTCTGCTAGGGGGAGAAATGTCTGCATTTTTGCTGGTATTTGGCAGAGGTCTACTACACCATAGACTGCGTGTTTGGAGAGGCGCTAGAACCAGTCAGTTCTCCAGTCCACCGCTAGGGTCAAAATGTCTGACCACTGTTTCTTAACGGATTGCCTGTTGACCAAAATGGGTAATCTTCCACAGTAAACCCTTCCACTCTGTTTCACAATTTACCCAATGCAGGATGAAACCCTTGGTTGGGCTAGGCTGCAGCATTTAATAAATCCGGAAACTATAATATTTAAATAGTGACACAGTGAGACTGACAAACACCAGATACATATATACAATACCTTATTAAATTTGGCTGTGCTATATATTACTCCTGCTATATATTATACATTAGAATATAACCAATTTAAATAAATGTTACTTAGATTCTGTTAACTATTTATTAATGTTAATTGAATATATATTTATCACAAATATAGATAAATAAATAGTACAATATTTTGTAAAATTGCTATATATTGTGATATGACTACATGAATGAAGTAATTTTGCATGATCTGCACAGCACTAAGTAAAATATATATATAAACACAATCATTTTCATGACGATTTGCAGCTCAATTTATTTATTAACTGCTTAATAAATACTTTTGAGCTCAAGATATAAAGGTAAAAATTAATACTCTGATTGATTGAAAACGACATTTCAGCGCATACACGCATCAGACGCTGCCTGGCAAAATGCTCTGAATCTTCAACATCCAAGTAGAAAGAGAAATAAAGTAATGTGCCACCTATTACCATGAATATACAGAATATAATTGAAACCAGAGGGAGAAGAACTGTTGTCTTTATCATCACTCTTTTCAAATATATTTCCTTTTAGTTTTTTCAGATATTTTGCACGCTGTTGGAGCTTATATACAATGACGCCATTAAGAAAAAATATGGTGCCACATGGTATGCTAAAAAATATTGCCACTACACTTATGAAATAAAATATATAAAAGTTTGACATAGGACGCCAGGGCTCGATGCCACAAGAATCACCGACTTTTGTGAATATCACTGCACTCCAAAGGCAAGAACAATATGAAAGAAATATGATGAGCGCACTGACCATCTTAGCCCTCTTTATGGTACAGAATTCTTGAGCTTTCAGTGGGAACGTGCAATAAATGAATCTAATAAAAAATAAAATAATATGTATAATAAAATAAAAAGGGCCTAAGCATATTCAAGGAATATATAGCCTGTCAGTTAGTTATTGCAATAAAGAAAATAAGATTACAAAGTTATGTGGGTTTGTTTGAACAGAGGAAACTGCTCTAAATAAAAATACGATATTGCATATCTGTTATTATGATATGGGTAATGAGTATGTTGTAGTTAGTTAGTTGGGCTTTTAGTGCTCATTATTAACGAGATACGCGATTTGTAGGTTATTATAACAAAATATGTAATTTTATGGTTTTGTTCAGAAATGGAAAAAATGAGAAAGCGCATCACCAGGGGTTGAACCAGCGCTATACGTACGTTTCAGCCTATCAGGCCTCATCAGTATCGCTAACCAGTTCACCCACTTGTCGCTGACATTCACTATCCCACCTAATCCACTTCTATTGAACAGGCAGACTAGTTGCATATCCTATAACCCATCCTATAGGAATAGAAAATCCTATAAATCTTATAAATATAAATCAATTAACCTGGATGGTCAATAGCCATACCTAAATAATTATCTATACTCATGTCCGTGTAGACAGGATGGACAGCGAGATCCTCGTTAAGAAGCGATCTGTAGGACACGAATTTCATTGCAGTATCCGGTTTCATTATTATTCATGAGCTCAGTGAGTTGGAAGAGGAAATTAAACCATGGAGTTTTGGCAGCTTCACAAAGCGACATGGCTTCCTGCAGCCGTATATCATGATCACTCTTCAGGGCCTTTTTATATAAATATTTCCTAGCTATGATCTGATATTTGTTTTTTCTTACACATGGATAATGTGTGAGACATTTCTGCATGTCTCCACTGCAACTATATCAACAACTGGTGTTGGAATGAGCCGAAAATAATTTCCATAGAAGCAGCTTAAGTTGATAAACAGAATATGGTTCATCATGATAGTCATGTGTTGGTCGCATTATAAGTGAAACTTTCCAATCTTAATAAATAGATAGATCTGTCTACCCTAAAACCTTTAGGTTATAAAAAACTTAAATCTAAATCGAATATTGTTCTGCAAGATAACGGTGAGCTGATTCATGATCATACTCTAGTTAGTAATTTATTTAATAATTATTTTACTAATGTTGCCTCTAATTTAATTAAGAAGTTACAGTTATCAAGTAATAAATATAGTATATAGCATCCGAAACTCTAAATAATGTTTATTTAGAGAAGTTATAAAATTCAGAAAAGTTATTTTTAAAACCCGTTTCTGAGGATTTCGTTTTTCAAAATCTACTTAGCCTATCAGCCTCAAAAAGTACTGGTCTAGACCTAATACCTGCCCGTTTTCTTAAGGATGGTGCTGAAGTACTTAAAGTGCCTATTACTTTTATTATTAATTACTCTATCGTAGATAATGTAGTACCAGACGAACTGAAATTAGCTAAGGTTGACTTAAGGCAACTAAGCTTTCCATGAGTTGGTTGCCAGAAAAGTAGATCTGGTATGACCTCGTCTTTACTTCGTCAGCAGTGCCCACTGAATCTTAATCTGCGTTCACGGAGGGTGGTTGATACAGGTGGTATTGTACCATAAAGCTCGGCATTTGTCATGTGTTGTCTCCAGCTGATGTTTAGGGCTGCCCTTAGTAGTCTTGTGTAGCAACCATCAATTTGTTGTTCAAGTGATTTAGTCAGTGTCCATGTCTCACCCCCGTATAAAAATACACTTTCTACTGTGGCTCGAAAGAACTTAGTCTTCAGGTGCCTGGAGAGATCTTATTTCCAGATGGTATCCATTTTTGATAGAACTACCCAAGCCTTTGCTTTCCTATCTTCAATGTCCTTTTTGCTACTCTCTATCCATGATCCAAGGTACTGGAAGTCATCGACCTTCTTTAGTTGATTATTATCAATGGTTGTCAAGTTTCCATCAACATTAAAGGTCATGAATTCAGTCTTGGTAGCATTTATATGCAATCCAACCTCCTTAGCAGCAGGTGTCTGTGACTAGTTGCCGGATATGTACTATTTCTGCATTCTTGAAGTGTGAATCCCAGATCTTCACCTTTTGTGGCCGTCTCATTGCGTAATCCAGCACAATTACAAATAGTAATGGTGCTAATGTGTCACCTTGCAGTACGCCAGACTGGATAGAGAAAAACTCAGTTTCAACATCTGGTGAGAGTACCTGCGCTTCTGTGTCACAATATAACAATCCAATGCAAGCAACAATTACTTCTGGTATTCCATAAGCTCTTATGATTTCAAGCATTTTACCTCTATGGATAGAGTGGAATGTCTTCTTGATGTCAACAAAAGTCATGACTGTGGGGAGATTATTTGACTTAATTCCTTCAATCAGTCTATGTAGTGCCAGTATCTGAGCTGTTGTTGAACTATTTGGTCGAAATCCGTTTTGGCTCTTATGCAGTAGTTTTTCTATGTGAGGCCTAATCTTATATAGAATCATTTTATTGTATATTTTAGCAGCTACCGCAAGCAGACAGATCCCATGATAGTTTGTTGGTATACCGAGGTCTCCTTTCTTGGGGAGAGGCTTTAGTTGACTTTTAGTCAAAATTGGTGGTGGCTTTTCCCCTTTTAACATCCAGTTGTAAACATTCAATAATGGTCTGTTTAGACCATTCTGTTTTCCATACATCTGCTGGGATTTCATCTAATCCACTCGCTTTATTATTGGACATGCTTTTAATGCTTCTTTGGAGTTTGGTAGATGTGAAGTCCCCTGTTTCTATAGGTAGTGTCTTGTCATATTTTCCTTGTAGGGTTGACCTCGATGTTTGATGGCTGCCCAAGCAAGTTGCTGAAGAGATTATTCCCCTTCCATTTCCACACGTTCTTCAGGACTATCGGGTTTTCCACACGTTCTTCAGGACTATCGGGTTTGAGGCACCCCTTTGCACCACTTTTCCGACCAGATACCTCATTTACATTTTGCCAGGTAAGTCTTGATTGTGGCTTTGTGAGCAATTGTTGTGCTTAAATTTTATCCTGTATGTACTTTTCCTGGCTGATGTTATAGGCCAATTTAAGATCATCCTTAGCTTTCTCAACCTTGTTAATGTTTTCGGTTGTTGGTTGTTCGGTTTTTACATTGTAGGCTATCTTAAGATCTTCTGTCTTACAAGTAACCTCAGAGTTTTGCCATTTCGTTTTGTTTTTTGCATTGAGTTTTCGTTTGGGTTTCTGGGGGATATGCCTCGTAGCTGATTCCTTGTGGGCTTTTATTATATTCTGGTATATTGAATCGGTGGACTGGTCTTCATCCATTGACTGCAGTGCTTCAAAGCGGTTTTGAACTTCTACTGTGTAAGCAGATGATAGTGGCAATGGAGGAATTGGTCTATTGATGAATCCAACTGCACATGCAGCATTGGACAAAATAGACCAAATCTCTAACCGCATCATCCGTTGCCACTACTCATGTTCTGGAAGACTGGCTAAGAATTTTCCTAAAGTGGTTCTGATTGTGTGCTACTCTCCAACTAGTGTTGCCCCTGTAGAGGAGGTGGAAAATTTCTACCATAATCTACAAGCAGTTACTGATGGAGTGGATCAGCATGCATTCTTAACATTCCTGGGAGACTTTAATGCAAGTTTGCATCAATCACCTACATCGCTCTGGGTCTATAGCAATAGTGTTAACCGAAATTCTGTCCATCTTCAGGATTTTCTTCAGGATCTTCTGGATTGTTTTCGGCTGGAATCCAGTTCAAGAAGCGAACTGGAAAGCTATGGACTCATAGTGGACCCAGTGGTCACAAGTCCCAGATAGACCATATTCTGTTTCGTAGGAAATACAGGAGCTCTATACAAGACTGTAATGCATTTATACTTCGACCCTTCTCCAGTGATCACCGCCTTATTGTGGCCAAGGTAAGACTTAGTCTGCGTGCTAGCAGAACAACGAAATCTGCCTTGCCGTGGCATGACTGGTCCTCTCTGTTGCAACAACCAAGTGTGAGATCCAGCTTCACACTACAGCTGAGCAACAGGTATGAGGCTCTTGCCTCTGATGCGGCAGATCACTGAGGGCTATACTGCCTTTACAGAAGCAGTTAAGTTAGCAGCTGCAGAAACAGTTCCTGTATACCCTCGAAACAGGAAAAGGGCCCCCTGGACTGACAACAAAATTCAGAAGTGCCGAAATGACCTTCATAAGGCGCAGAAAGAGTCCCGACTCAAAAGACTACAGCGGCCAAGAATGCAGTTAAGGCTGCATCTAGGTCCCTGAACAGGCAGTACTCTGTTAATCTACAGGAGCTAATAAACCAACAGGTTGATGCCATCAATGATGCTGACAACAACAGGCAATCATCCCAGGCATGGAAATCGATCAATTTGCTTACTGGGCGGAAAAGCCAACCAACCACCAAGGTTAAGGCTGAATCACCAGCCGATCGCCTCAATGGTTGGAAAGCCCACTTTGAAAAGCTCCTCAATAATGACAGGATATTGCCTGATAACTTTATAGAAGTAAAAGTCCCAGATACTCCCATTGGCGATATCTCCTTTGCAGAAAGAAGTGAAGGCTGCTGCAAAGAGCATTAAGACCAATCGTGCCAGTGGAGTAGATGGTGTTCCCCCTGAGGTCTTTAAAATACCTGAGTGTTTAAAGCTCATCTATCCAATCATAGTAGACATGTACCGAACAACAAGAGTCCCACAAGAAATGAAAACAAATAAGTTGGTGCCAGTTCCCAAGAAGGGTAACCTAACACTCTATGGTTCTTTTCGGGGAATCTCATTGATCTCGATTGCTGCAAAGCTATACAATAGGATTCTATTAAATCGCATCAGGGATCCCATTGAGAGACTGCTCCGTGGAAATCAGAATGGGGTCCATAAAGGTCTTGGTACCATGGAGCCCATTTTGGCACTTAGAAGGATAATTGAAGAATTATCAAATAAGAAAGACAGGCATCTGGCTGTTATCTTTGTTGACTTCTTCAAGGCCTTTGATTCAGTCTCTCACTCACGTATGTTCAGCATACTTTCATTTATATTATTGCAGCAATCAGATCAGTATACAATGGTTCGACAACATTTGTGTCTACTGTTGACGGTGACACAGAACCATTTGATGTGTTATGGGGTGTCCTCCAAGGAGACACACTTGCACCATTCTTGTTCATTATTGTGGTTGACTATGTTCTACGCATGTCCTTAGATCATCATAATGATGATGGGGTGATGATAACTCCACCTACTGGCTCCAGAAGTCGAGGAAATCCTGCCAAGTACCTAACTGATCTAGACTTTGCTGACGACTTAGGAGTACTCTCAGAATCATTAGAGGGAGCCCAACGGCTCCTCCGCTCATTAGAACATGCTGCTTCTAGTGTTGGTCTTTTTATTAACTCCAGAAAGACCAAAATTCTGACAGTTATCTTGGAAAGTCCTCAGCAAGTCTCTGATCGGATGAGCATAAGCTCAAAGGATGGTATGCTTGAGCATGTGGACGACTTCTGTTACCTGGGATCATGGATCCGGAAGTCAGGTGAGGACCTTCGAATACGTAAGGGAAAGGCATGGGCAGCCCTGAATAGGCTTTCCAGAATTTGGAAGTCACCTAGAATTAATCGGAAACTTAAGGTCCGATTATTTAGAGCAGCAGTAGTTCCAGTACTCCTCTACGGGAGTCCATGCTGGGCTCTAACTGCTGAGGCCACCAAATCTCTGGATGGCACATTCACAAGTGGTTCATTGTGTCAAGTACAATGCACACATCTCCAACCAGACACTATATAACATTGGAGGTGTCTCATTGGTTCCCCCAAGCTTGACACTAGAACAAAATCGCCTCCGCTTTGCAGGACATTGCTTTCGCCGTGAGGACCAGCCAGTGCATAATCTTGTACTTTGGCAGCCTCATGGAGTGAATAAGCATGGTGGACAGCCCATGACTTTCTTGAGACGCATCTTAAAGGACACTGGACTTAAAGATGCGGATGATCTAGCAAATGTCATGGGTGATAGGGAGTTGTGGCGGTGCAATTTTGTTGACAAGCCGGCACAGCATTCTTAAAGATGCAGCTGCAATGCCGCATGCCGATCCTAGTAGTAGTAGTGTAAGCATCCTTTACTGCATTGTCAGTTGTCATTGTCAGTTTCTCCCAGTCATCATAGTTGATTTGCTTGCTTGTCCTGGGTTTGCTGGTTCTTAACCCTATTACCACTGGGGGGGGGGGGGGGGGGGGGGGGGGCGAATCGGCCCCTTCCTAGTTTTTAGTTGCTGTAACTATGCAACCACATTACGTACCGGCCCAATTTTTTGTGAGAATTAGCCAAATTTAATGCCGCATCTTTTGCAAAAAACGCCGTTGCAATTGGATTTCTACTTTTCGATGTAGGTGCCACCTCAAAATTTGGTCTCCAGCACCAAATTTTTTGAAATTTTCGAATTTTACAAAGTCATTCGTGATTTAGTAATTATTTATGTTTGGGGTATTTTTATTTATTTTTATTGGTTTGGATCACTCTAATGCTCTATACAAGTATGTAAGTGTAGTGGTACGTCATTTTTGGAGCACCAAAATTAGGGTGTAGCACTTCATATTTTGAAAAATACGAGATTCGGAAAATACACTAAAGTTTTGATTTGCAAAGCATTTTTATAGGTTTTCTGGAGCGCTGAATCGATTGAAAGTAATATAGAAGCCTGAAGACTTAGTGGTTCGCCATTTTTGGTGCACCAAAATTAGGGCGTGGCACTTCAAATTTTGAAAAATACGAGATTCGGAAAATTCACCAAAGTTTTGATTTCAAATTAATTTTATACGTTTTCTGGAGCGCTGAATCGATTGAAAGTAATATAGAAGCCTCAAATCCTTTGTGTACGTTATTTTCGGTGCACCAAAATTAGGGCGTGGCACTTCAAATTTTCAACAT
>JAUCBJ010005210.1:0-43539 GCA_032718475.1 Nemertoderma westbladi
AGATGTGTTAGTAAGATATTAGATGGATGATGGAAAGCTGAGCAGGACCCAATGCTGCTAAGCGAAGTTCAGAGTTTCTGGCTTGCGAAGTTCGAGGCTGTCAGCCATCCCGATTCGCAAGTCGCAGACACTGCATGGGAGATAATGGAGCCGGTCACTCCTGATGATATAAAACGGACTATTCGATCAATGGACGAATCGAGCCCCAGATCAGACGGTATCACTCTGAAGACAATGAAGTCAATGCCTCCCGCCCAACTGGCAGCAATGTATAACATATGGCTTTTGGCTGGATACCAACCCGCGGATCTCAGAGAGGGAGTTACGATTCTGACTCCAAAGGTTAACCCCGTGGTCAGCCCAGACCAACATCGACCCATCACCATGATCTCCATGGTGCTCCGAGTCTTACACCGAATTATCTCGGAACGCTTCGAAGCGAGTCTTAAGAAAAAGGGATTCCGTAAAGGAGATGGATGCAGAGATAACTTGTGGCTATTAAGAAGCCTCATACGAAACGCAACAGACATTACTACCCCAAGCAACATGTGTCTGGCGTTCCTAGATGTGTCCAAAGCGTTCGACTCGGTATCTCATGACACCATGTTACTCGCAGCGGAGAGACTGGGAGTACCCCCCAGAGTGGTGAGGTATATCAAGGAGCTGTACACAAACTCAACCACGAGGTTAAGAGTTAACAACGTAACGAGTGAGCCCATACACGTCAAACAGGGAGTGAAGCAGGGCGACCCACTGTCAAGTTGGTTGTTCCTCATGGTGGTGGACTGGGCAGTTTCTGAAATCCAGTCAGGAATAGGAGTGCGGATAAGGAGTGGAACCAACAGCAACACGAAAATCATAAACCACCTAGCCTTCGCAGATGGTATCGTGTTGACTGCTACAACTCCCGAGGGACTGCGTCAAAACCTCAAACTGCTTGAGGCAGCGCTTTTAAGGGCTGGACTGCGGATAAGTTCGGGACCTAACGGGAAATCAGTCATCCCTGTCTATCACTGTCCAACCAAGAACTAAGAAGTGGTTAGTCGACCCACAACCGCTCATTTGGGCAAACGGACAAGCAGTGCCCACGATGACCCTGGACCAAACATACAGATACCTCGGAGTACTTGATCGGAGCTGAAGGGACCAAGGAAGACGCGGTCGCAAAGAGATTAGAGTCCCAACTGGTTAACATTAGCCAGGCACCGCTTAAACCTCAACAACGGCTGCGAATCCTTCGAGATAATGTCATCATCCCTGGCTTGTTTCACCAAACCGTGTTGGGAGCTCCCCCAAAGCAACTATTACAGCGAATAGACTGCAGCGTACGGGAAGCCACATGAAGATAGCTCAAACTGCCAATGGACAGCGTCTGGAGCAGATGAACTCCACCAATGACGATCCTGCGATGGAATGGGTGTGTAGTACCGGGTACAAAGTACTACAGAGATATGATTAGTCGTGTAAAAAGGCTATTAGATGTGGATGGTGTATCCCGAGATTCCAAAACCCAACAGGATGCGATGTGGCGGGAGAGATTGAATAATACAGTTGATGGGAATGGCCTTAGAGAGGCAATAAACACACCACAAACCCAGAAATGGGTCACCCACCCACCTGAGTGGATTTCAGCTCAGGAATGGCTGGGCATGATCCATACCAAAGGTAATATCTTGTTTACAAAGGATCACAATGGTAGAGGGACAAGCCGGAGCGAACAAGATCGCTCTTGTGAGGCTTGCGGTCCCATTATGTACTACGCACCAGAATACCTGTATTGAAAAACAATTAGCCGAAAATTGTAACTTTCAAATTTTATGAAAATTGTTCACTACTTGTAATTTTGGTGCTGCAAAATAACCACCCGAGTACTTTTTTTTTAATTTTTTTTATTGCTCGGATTCAGACTAGTGAAATCTATGTACAAACAAAATATCAGACGTTTTCATTAAAATCTGTAGAATGTAGAGGGGGTGGGGGGGGGGGGGGGGGGGGGTGGGTCAATTTGACCCCCCCCCCCCCTGTATTTGTACAACATTTTATAGCCTGGTACTAATAGGTTTAAACTATATAAGTATATAAAAGTCCGTACTGGACCAGTGCCTGTGGAATTGGGCCACCATCGTTAATGTACTGGCCCGTTGGGTGAGGAAGTATTGGTATTTGGGGAATGTGTGGTTTCATAGGCTTCCAGAAAACACGCAATGACCCACCAGCTCATCAACCTATCTATGACTGGTTTATTAATCTCATTCTCATTTTATTGGCTTTTTACATTCTTTTTCATTCTACAGCATTCTATTTTTCTTGCGGTGATGGTGCTACAAGCACAGAAGGAAAGACTTAACTGCTGTCTGACAGTATCAGACTGGTCTCTGGTAACATTGGCCTACTTCAGTACTTTGTGTATCAGTATATAAAGGGACAGCCCCAACCAATGCTTGATGACTTACTGCTGCTTGCAGTCATTAACAGAAGGAACAGAAAATACCATCGTTTCTGGGTACATCCGTTGTGGTCATACAGACCAGCAATGGTTGACTACCACACAATGAGGGTATTCCCAGAAAAATTAAAATAATATTTTCGAGTTACCTGTGCCCAATATGACCAACTGATATAAAAATACTAAACGAGATACTACAAGAAGTGCACTGTAGTTCATATACACTGTAACATATACAACAATTTATCATTTGCTCAATAAAAATTAATTGTACAATTATATTAATACTGTACTACATATTACTATTCGATATTGGCTTTGACACGTTCATGTTCACGTGGGTTGAGCCTCACCTCCTCATAGACTTCAATGCTTTCTATAATTTTGAGGCGTCTGCAAAATAGGTCTGAGATCTAAAATTATTTTGACACATTGGCGTGATGCATTGGTTGGGTATACTCTCATTGGAATGCATGCAACCTAATTTATAATGCTATTTGTGATGCGTCCGCATGACGTGTCTTCGTTTGTTGGGGGCTCACCCTTAACACACACAGGATGAATCTTTAGCTTGTGAACCAGTCAGTCAGTCCGTTCGTTATAAAATCCTAATCCATTATAATCTAATCCATTAATTGATATTTCTACTACATAACTTGATATATATTTTGAAAATGTTTTTATACAATTTAAAAGAACACTGTCCCACAAATGGTGTCCCAGATTTGATGAATGATGGTATTTTTTTTCGTTTTTTTTTAGAACATTTCATTGATAGCTCAAATTTAAACTGGGATGAGAAAATAATTCAACTTTCATGGACCTGTACAAGTTTTAAACATGTTTCCAACGCTAATTACAGAAAACATATATCTTATGCTAAGCCTGTTTTTAGGGAATTTGATGTTGCCAGATTTTCTAATCTCTTTCGAGATTCGATTTCTTATGCTAAGCTTGTTTTTAGGGAATTTGATGTTGCCAGATTTTCTAATCTCATTCGATTTTAATCTCATTATCATTGGCTTCATGGTAAACATCAACCTCTACCTCTAGTTCGCTTAATTCAGTTGAAAAACTGCAATGAAATGGAGATTGCCAATCCTGATACAATCTCATGTATATTGGGATGTGCCTCATGTCTATATACTTGGGGGCAGTGAATCTAGTGAAAGTGAACCCAATATAAAGAAAATGAAAATCCAATGTAGAGTTTGATGATGCAGTGGTGATATGACCTCGGTCGCCATCACACCAGAACAAGAATGGGCATCTTGGTATCAGAGAGCATTGAAGGACAGTCCTTTGAAGGACGAGCCTATTGTTGACATGGTGTTTAATGGTCACGATAACTTGACAGATGAAATGAAAGCAGACATTGGAGTCTCATATGAAGCATGGATAAAGAAAGAAGCACAGAGTTGAGAAAAAGGTAAAGAAGCCCCATACATAGAAACCCCTCCACCAGATACGGCTCCTAGCAAAGCTAAAAGGAGATTATACTACAAGAAAATCCAGTCGTTTTAAAGATAAATCGAAAGAGATGTGTTAGTAAGATATTAGATGGATGATGGAAAGCTGAGCAGGACCCAATGCTGCTAAGCGAAATTCAGAGTTTCTGGCTTGCGAAGTTTGAGGCTGTCAGCCATCCAGATTCGCAAGTCGCAGACACTGCATGGGAGATAATCGAGCCAGTTACTCCAGAAAATATAAAGCGGACAATTCGTTCAATGGATGAATCGAGCCCTGGACCAGATGGTATCTCTCTAAAGACTATGAAGTCGATGCCTCCTGCACAACTAGCAGGCATGTACAACATATGGCTTCTGGCTGGATACCAACCCGTGGACCTTAGAGAGGGAGTTACAATTCTGACGCCAAAGGTTAACCCCCCTGGGATAACTTGTGGCTACTAAGAAGCCTCATCCGAAGCGCAACAAACGTTTCTAACCCAAGCAACATGTGCCTGGTTTTCCTAGATGTGTCTAAAGCCTTTGACTCAGTGTCACATGAGACCATGTTACTCGCAGCAGAGAGACTGGGAGAACCCCCCAGAGTGATGAGGTATATCAAGGAGTTGTATATAAACTCAACCACAAGGTTAAGAGTAAACAATATAATGAGTGAGCCCATACATGTTAAACAGGAAGTGAAGCAGGGCAACCCACTGTCAAGTTGGTTGTTCCTCATGGTGGTGGACTGGGCAGTATCAGAAATCCAGTCAGGAATAGGAGTGCAGATAAGTAAGGAGTGGAATGAACAGCAACACGAAAATCATAAATCATCTAGCCTTCGCAGATGGTATCATGTTGACTGCTACAACTCCTGAGGGACTGCATCAAAACCTCAAACTGCTTGAGGCAGCACTTTTAAGGGCTAGACTGAGGATAAGTTCGGGACCTAATGGGAAATCGTCATCCCTGTCTATCACTGTTCAACCAAGAACTAAGAAGTGGTTATTTGACCCACAACTGCTCATTTGGGCAAACGGACAAGCAGTGCCCACAATGACCCTGGACCAAACATATAGATACCTTGGAGTATTGATTGGAGCAGAAGGGACCAAGGAAGACACAGTTGCAAAAAGATTAGAAACCCAACTGGTTAACATTAGCCAGGCACCACTTAAATCACAACAACGGTTGCGAATCCTTAGAGATAATGTCATCATCCCTGGCTTGTTTCACCAAATGGTATTGGGAGCTCCCACAAAGCAACTATTAAAGAGAATAGACTACAGTGTAAGAGAAGCCACATGAAGATAGCTCAAACTGCCAATGGACAGCGTCTGGAGCGGATGAACTCCACCAATGACGATCCTGCAATGGAATGGGTGTGTAGTACAAAGTACTACAGAGATATGATTAGTCGTGTAAAAAGGCTATTAGATGTGGATGGTGTATCCAGAGATTCCAAAACCCAACAGGATGCGATGTGGCGGGAGAGATTGAATAATACAGTTGATGGGAATGGCCTTAGAGAGGCAATAAACACACAAACCCAGAAATGGGTCACCCACTCACCTGAGTGGATTCCTGCTCAGGAATGGCTGGGCATGATCCATACCAAAGGTAATATCTTGTTTACAAAGGATCACAATGGTAGAGGGACAAGCCGGAGCGAACAAGATCGCTCTTGTAAGGCTTGCAGTCAGAAGGAAACTCTCAGCGCCATACAGTACAAAAATGAACTTTAGGACTTTAGTTTATAATGACCTACCGGTATGGTGTTAGGGTTCTGTTTTATGTTTACCAGTACTCAGTTCTGCAGTCTTTATCATTATGTTATTATAGTTGGCCCATAGGCCCTTCTGCAATTAGCATACTATACTTCGCGATTTACTGGCGTGGTGGCTGGGGCTGGTTGTAAATTACCGTAACCTACATTGTTTTACCCGCCGACTGGAAGTAAACATATGCATATCTTCCTGCGATATTGAAACTCTAGAAATCAAAATATTGCTGCATTTCATGAAGATGATGATATGCTAATCAATAACTGATGTTACAGCTAACGACTGAATGAAGAAAACTTAATTACTGGTACACTGAAGTAACTTACATTTCTGTATTTAACCAGATCAGGACTGATACTGGTATGGTAACTGGAATCCATCACCAGCTAGCCTATAGGATAGCTTATTGCTGTATTGCATAACATACCATAGCCACTCAACCAAGCTGTGGATACCTTTAGGCCTATACCAGTATACCCTAATACCCTATGCTACGGTACCTATTTATATTAGGTCTAGAGCATAGAGACAGCTGGCAGCTAAGCTAGGGGGTATTTACTCCGAAATGGCAGCTACAGGTAGTCAAGTACGTGCTCCTAAACAATGGTAGCTCACCAAAACGGAAACAGTAAATACTTTTAAAAGTTGGAAGGACAACCTCCTATACACACTGTCACTTGATCCTACATTTTCACAGTTAACAGCGGATGGTGGGACATGGCAAAAAAAATCATCTCTCTTTCCAAATTGGGGTTTCTTAGATGATGGAAACGATATACCGGCTGCTCAGCGACGTACTGCCCTATAGAAAACAATAACTCTAGAACTAATGTTAGGCCCTATATATTACTATAATGGTACTATAATAGTAGTAGTACTATAATACTATATATTATACTTATATATATTACTGCCCTATAATATCCCGCTCTTCTATTATCAAAAATTCGACATCACTTACTGATATTTGGCAGTTGATAAGACAGCATTATGGCTTTCAAACCACAGGCTCTCATTTTCTAGACCTTTCTACACTTGTATTAGAAGCAAATGAGCATCCAGAAGATTTATACCAACGAATTACCTCTTTTTTTGAGGATAATCTATTGACTGTAGAATCAAAGCTATTTCACCATGGAGATATTGCTACTATAGATGAGGAATTGTCACCTACTGTAGAAAATGTAATTGTTTTTCTATGGCTGAATAAAATACACATTGGTCTTCCAGGTTTGATTAAGCAGAAATATGGAGCAGAATTGCGAAATAAAACACTTTCCTCTAATAAGCCTGAAATATCATTAGCACTAGACTCTCTTCTCGAAGAGATTCACAACGATGATGATAACAAGGTACTTCGTACCCAGGCTCAAAATCGCCCATTGAATCTTTGCAGCTATGGAAAGAAGCAGAAATATGCTTGCAATCTTGTTCTGGTATTGATGAAAGAATTCAATTGCAAATACAGACGAAAAGCAGAATTGGAGAAATGTTTTAAAGCTTCTCTTGAGTTGTATAAAATACATGATTTCCAAACTTAAGAATGTGTGTAACAATTTGGTTAAGATGACCTGTCTTTAGCTTCTAATTCCATAGCTGGTCTTAGAAAACTTATTGATACTTCATAGACTTCTCAGATAGGCACTCCATCATTATTAATATTAAGAAATATAAGTTCATGACCTACAAGCCAAAATCATATTTTTCCCTAATTATGCCTATTACACCCTCTATATTAATTATTATGTACTTAAACCCTTTTAGTATAAATAATACTTAACATTTGCATTTCTGTTTTTTATTTTTTTTTGTCCTTGCTCGGATATTTTCCTGTTTCCTTTCCGTTATGTAAATAATTATTGCCTTGTGCTACACATATTATTATCTATTAATTTCATGATTTTACTGTACTATATGGGTTATGTATGTCTGGATTAAAGAATAAAATAAATAAATATCGCTCTTCTATCTTATATTAAAGAATTGAGCAACAAAAAAAGTTTAAGAATAAAATTACGTATTACATGGGGAAAAAATATATATAACGTTAATTTCAATATTCTCTCAACCCGTTATTAGCCTCGCTATCGCTCGGTAAATAAAATGCCCCGAGAATAGTGAAAAACAAGTTCAACTTTGTAATAAATAATTCTATTTTAATAAGTGTAAATGTAGCCCTAAAGGGTGTTTACAATAACCTAAATAAAGTGATGAAAGGGAAGACTAATTTAGTTTATTATTGTTTGAAACTTACCACTGGAAATAATGCATTGTAATAGGCTACTGCAGACTTTCTCGAGAATGAGGTGTGTCCCATTGCAAAGTCCTTGATGGGGGTTCAAATTTCTCAGCAGCATAAGAATAATACCATCATGAAATAATATTTTCGAGAACGACATGCACTACATAGATAAGCTTATATTAATTAAAATTCACACAGTAATTCACTAAACTTGTATACATTCATAGAAGCCAAATAAATTATAATAGAAAGTAGTTTTTTGAAACTTTTTCGAACCTTTAGAACCAAGGCGTGTGGTGGAAGTCCTTGTTGAGTTAATATATTGAGATACTGCACGGGAAACCTTTTAGCTTCCGCAGGATCTTCTGTGCTATCAGTGCTATATAAAATTATTGGCTCGCCAGGAAACGTTGCCATCACTGCTTCATTGATTATATCGACATCAACATTCCACAGAGCAAGAATGGATCTTTCAGCAACCCATGGTATCCATGGAAAGGGACCTTCTCCACCAGTCCAGGAAATGGATACAGTATACAAGTGAAATGTATACATACAGTAAATGTTTGGCTGTGGTGATACAAACATATCGGCTTGTACATCGTTTTGTAATATCATTTGTATATAAAGAGTAAAAATTTTCATATTGGTGATTCAAACCTGACAAAGTTACCAATTGTGTATATTAATTCAGATTGGAGCTTGATCCAGTCAGGATCTTCAATCACTGGAAGCTTGCCATTTCCCTTAAGTTGTAAATAGCTGTCGAACTGGGCTGTGAGGAATCACTTCCAACTCACATATTCTTTGTGAGGGCTACAATTTCAAACTTGTACCAGAGCAATGAATTTCGCAGGGACACATCCGTGATCTGCGCTCTGAAAAATAGAAAATTACATATTCTGTACCAAAATTACATTTTGGACCCTTGAAGCATACCAAATAGGTTTGATTTGAATTTGATGCAAAAAAAAAAACAATAGATAAAATCCAAACCGTACCAAATAGAAGGATTAATTTGAATTTGATGCAAAAAAAAAACAACAGATGAAATCCAAACCAAGTAAAAATAAAATGCCCTTAACATTGATTAAACGATTTAAGCATCTTATCTTTTTAGCCGCTATATCTCATTAGATTTGGTAAAATGAAAGATTTCAATAACAGTATATTTATTAGTGTAGTCTCTAGTTTAATGATGATGTCTCTCTAAAAATTATTAAAACAATAAAATAGGACATGGGGTCTATTCCCTCAGATACTACCTACCTAGCATTTAGGGCCACTTGGGCCACTGTTAGTACTCAGGCACTAGGCCCATCAAAAAACAAAATACCAAATCGATTTTAGTGCTACATAACCCAACCCAACTACCACAAGAAAAATTGCACCAAACCATACAGTAACTACAGGTTCCGGTAAGTATTGCACGAAATAGGCTATCCCATAAATTACGAAAAATATAGGACATTTTGTCCGCCGAAAAGGTAAGTCTAAGTAATAAATTTTATAAAAATAAAAGGGTTTCGGAGATTTAAACACTGAACCCTGGGATTCGTGGTTCTCCTCATCAGCAGTGTGCCACGAACCCCACCTCTACCCTAACAAAACTGCACCACTAAATTAAGACAATGACCAATAAATTAGAAATCCTACCGTACCACCGAACAGAGTTGAAACCACCCACCCCCAATGTATGTTACCATCAGCCCCAAATGCATAAACATGATTTCCCAACTGAATGCAACCAACCCCAATTAGCACCTACCGGTATGTACAGATATATGATCAGATTTTTAAACAAAATTGCGCAGATGTCAGAAAATACCCCTTTAAATATATAATTATATGATGTTGACAACCACGACTTTAGAGGGATTGTAATATTAATATTAAAACAATAAAATAGGACATAGGGTCTATTCCCTCAGATACTACCTAGCATTTAGGGCCACTTAGGCCACTGTTAGTACTCAGGCACTAGGCCCATCAAAAAACAAAATACCAAATCGATTTTAGTGCTACATAACCCAACCCATCTACCACAAGAAAAATTGCACCAAACCATACAGTAACTACAGGGGCCTATATTTTTCGTAATTTATGGGATAGCCTATTTCGTGCAATACTTACCGGAACCTGTAGTTACTGTATGGTTTGGTGCAATTTTTCTTGTGGTAGTTGGGTTGGGTTATGTAGCACTAAAATCGATTTGGTATTTTGTTTTTTGATGGGCCTAGTGCCTGAGTACTAACAGTGGCCCAAGTGGCCCTAAATGCTAGGTAGTATCTGAGGGAATAGACCCCATGTCCTATTTTATTGTTTTAATATTAATATTACAATCCCTCTAAAGTCGTGGTTGTCAACATCATAAATATTATTATATCACACCTAATACATAATGATGATGGGGTGATGGTAACTCCACCTACACTGGCTCCAGATGTCGATGAGATCCTGCCAAGTACCTAACTAATCTAGACTTTGCTGTTGACTTAGGAGTACTCTCAGAATCACTAGAGGGAACCCAACAGGAGTACTCTCAGAATCACTAGAGGGAACCCAACTGCTCTTCTGCTCATTAGAACAGGCTGCTTCTAGTGTTGGTCTTTTTATTAACTCCAAAAAGTCCAAAATTTTGACATTTAACCTTGAAAGTCTCCCAGCAAGTCTCTGACAGGTTGAGCATAAGCTCAAAGGATGTTATGCTTGAGCATCTGGACAACTTCTGTTACCTGGGATCATGGATCAGGAAGTCAGGTGAGCACCTTCGAAAAGGCATGGGCAGCCTTGAATAGGCTTTCCAGGATTTGGAAGTCACATATAATTCATCGGAAACTTAAGGTCCGATTATTTAGAGCATTAGTAGTTCCAGTACTCTATGGGAGTCCATGCTGGGCTCTAACTGCTGAGGACACAAAATCTCTGGATGGCACATTCACAAGAATGCTATGCCGGGTTCACTGTGTCAAGTACATAGATACTGGAGATTAAAATATTATTTAATTGGCAAGAAAATGTCAGTTGCAACTTGCCTGGTCGTGAGCTTGCATGTAGAGTGGCGACCTAACATGGGAAGGTATTACCGGCTCTGAGGATGCTGTTATTGGTGTCGTATGAATAATGTACAGCCTCAAAGAGCCTTCCATATTTATCGGCTCGTAGCTTCTTCTGATTGGTCCGCAAGTAGTACAGTTCCCGATTTTCTATCTTGGCAAGCGCCAAACAGAGATATTATATTGCTGAAAAAGGCGGGTTGCCCTAAAATAAAAAATTATAATGCACAAAAATATTATTTAAAGCTACCAAATTGGTATAGGCCTCTATAGTAATTATTTGTGATATTTCAATTTTCGTTACAGATGGATTAAGTCACCAGTCTCAAGGTCAACTCTGGAGTATTCAGGGCTTGCAACACCAGTGGTGCTGGTTCCAAAACATCAAAAAACTTCGCGTAAACTGGCAACATGTCCATTTCTATAGCTGTACAAACAAACAAACAGTCAAATTGAGCTTTTTTATATGTATGGGATAAATATAATACTGGATTTTTCAATCATATACTTATTACTCGATCCACTTGTATCCACATAGGAGTCTAGTCTCAACTTGATATATTTCTCGAGATTGCTGACTGTGTACCAGTACTCCTTTTGATTGCAGTTTGCCTTCTTTAAAAGTGTGACATTGCCCATGTCAACAAACAAGTGAGTTGCATTCAATGCCTTTTATTGTAGACCTGCCAGTGTAGCTAGTGGATTTCGCTAATTCTTTGGTCATTAAACACTCAAGTTGTTGTGAGATAGAATTCCGCAGTGACACCCCTACTTGTAGCTTGAGATACTCCAAAATATGTGGCTGCATCAGTATCATCTATCTCCATATCATCTTTATTAAATGCTTTTTGGAATTCAAAGGAACGGATACCAATAATCCCGGTAGTTTTGCAGAGCAGCTGGCGTAAACTAATCATAATACTATATAGGATAGGGCCTACACCATACAACTCTAGACTATCCTAAAGCTCTTCGGGTAAAGTTTTACTCCTACTGCTGAACTGTTATATTTCAATAGGCTACGTCTGCAGACTATAGTTGAGGCAGAGGCCTGTTTTTCGTAACCCTGGTAAACCAGAGAGAGTCATACCCAGATAATTATTTTAAAAAATTGGAAGACCAGAGCCAGATATCAGATACTTTGCTTAATTTTTTTTTATTTTAACTAAACCCCACACGGGGTAATTTGGTTTTAATCACATAAAAAGTAAAATCGGTTAAAAATTTATATTTACAATATATTTATAGAGGGCACAATATAATATAAATAAAATAACACGTTATGTTGTGAGTTAATATTTCAGCCAACTCCTCATTGTTGGGCAGCGCGCACATGACAGGCAATAATATATATTTCAAGCACTTGAGCCACAAAACTTTTCTTATTTTTGTACTTACAATAATATTTTTATTGCTTTTTAATGTAGACCTAATGATTGATGTATAATGATAATTCCTAAAATGTAGAAATAGAAATAAATATGCCTATTCAGGCATTCTGTGCTACTGTTACACCCCGTCCCCATACACCATCTGCATCTCGAGAGAAAACAATGAGAATATGAGCATGTTCTATTTATTGCATGATGGTGGATCAAACATGGTCAGGGGTTGACTAACGTTGACAACGGTTCCACATGGCAGTTGTGCTAGTATTTGTATCACAGTCCAAGTAGTTGTTAAACAATTCAGTCTCCAAATGCCGATAAATTTCACAGCACTTTAATAAGAGTTACAAAGACCTTCGCCATTTGTACAAAATTCAGAAGTATGGCCAAAAGCAGTTATTCAGGATGATGATAATTTATTCAGGATGTCAATAGTTGGTGAGTTCTACATTTGATATGGTCGAGTGGCGGCTCGAAATGCAGGTTAGCTACACTCATGTTTGTGCTGAAGTTGAAACAGCTTTCGAAATAAATCTCACTAAATCTGAAATTTATCTGCTTCACAATCTGATCAAGATTGCGTGGGTGGTAGTGATGCCACTCTTTCCTATGAGTTGTTTCTTCTAAGTAATGCGTTAATAATCTTCATACGACATTACAATGAACCAGACTTCATGGGGCTTTGTTCTTTTAAATTGGAGATGAGCTGCTGCAACTGTAATTAAAGGTGTAATATTTTGGTTTTGTTCAGAAGTGGAAAAAATGATTTGTTCTTTTATGCATTCATTGCACTCTGATGTCAAGAAACGATTTGATAAGATTCAATCTATTGAACCGAACCCATTCGTTCATCTGGCCACTATTATGGATCCATGTCGCAAACTAAAGTTGTATTCATCAGATAACATGCATGGTTTGGCATTGGCAAATGAAGTTGTGCGAACGAATCGCCATTTAACTCTGGTGATCCACTGCATTCTCCAGTGGCTAGAGCCGTATGAATAGATATGGCTAGTATTAGTAGTAACTTCTATCCATGGTTGAGGAAATGTTAGAAATTGAGGAATAATACTTGGGTACCTTGTGCTGAGGGGGTGTGCGATCTGTGCTCATCTCAAAAAACAAATTGATAATTCATCCATCATTTTGGCATGGTGGAAGGACAATTATTCTAAGTACCCGATGTTTTTCATGATGGCACACATGCTGGTATAAATTATACACCATGCCCAAAATCATCTGGCTGCAGAGAAAGCAGAAATGTTACTATTTATAAAATTCAGTCTATAACTATTTATAAAATTCAATCAATGTTTACTTAAATTTGTTTATTCTTAATTTGTTATTGATAATATGTTACATTAATTTGTTTTGCTATATACAGGTACTGTTGGTACTTTGTAAATAATAAAAAACATTATTTTACTACAAACTACAGTACCGAATTATTTTGCCCTTTTAAATTTAAAATTCTAAATTAAGCCCTAAAGCCCAAAATTCATCAATTTCAGTTTGGACCCTTTTGACACCCAGCTTTGTTGTATATATGCTGCAATTGGGGGTCATGCATGTTTGAGTAAACCAGAAAGGTTTTAAGCTAGTAGGAGTTATATATGAGAAATGGCATCCAGTTTGGGAAACCGTATCTAGAATGAGACAGGGACTTCATATCATAATAGTACATAATTAACAAATTAAAAAAAAAAATGTGATGGTAACACCACCCAGTGGCTCCAGAAATCGAGGCATCTGACCAAGCAAGCCAATCAAGCCAAGCATCTGACCAATCTAGATTTTGTTTTGCAGACTATGACTTAGGAGTGACTCAGAATCACTAGAGGGAGCCATATGGTTCCTCAGCTCATTAGAACAGGCTTAGGGTTGGTCTTTTTATTAACTCCAAGAAGAAGAACGTCGGGTTCACTCTGTCAAGTACAATGCACACATCTACAACCAGACACTATATACTATTGGAGGTGTCTCATTGGTTCCCCCATGCTTGACACTAGTACAAAGCCACCACCGCTTTGCGGGACATTGCTTTCGCTGCTTTCACCATGAGGACCAGCTAGTGTACAATCTTGTGCTTTGGCAGCCCCATGGAGAAAATAAGCATGGTTGTCCAACATGACTTTCAAGAGATGCTTCCTAAAGGACACTGGCCTTGAAGAGGCGGATATTCTCGCGAAAGTCATGGGGATAGTGAGTTGAGGAAGTACAACTTTGTTGATAAGCCAGCATAGCATTATTGGGCTTTCCAATTGTGGATATGCAATCCACAATTGGAACGCCCAATAATGACGTGACAAAGTGTTTTCGAAGCTGATATAGCATCTCAATGTGTAGTTTCAATGCAGCAGGCCCATTATAATAGTAGTAGTTCTTGTGCTGAATACGTGACCTAAATTTGATACCACTTAATAGTGTTAACACTTATAGTTTATTTTTATGTTTATTTTATTAATGGCAGCAGAGCGGCAGTGGGATGGTTTATCTGGCCGGCGATACCAGATACAGATGTACATGTTGCAGGAGCAGTACTGGTATGGTATCATTAGTGAAATTAAGAAAGCTGATGCACAATTGCTGACCGATAAGTGAAGGGTCTAGAAATGACAAGTCTTGTCTTGTACTACAGTATCTTGCTTTGGAGATGATAATTATTCTGTAACTTATTCGATATTGTTCTAATTTTTTTTTTCATGTTCAGACATTAATGTCAACTTTACTCTGTCGTTATTATTCATTTTTTAAGTGAAGAAATAATTTATTAAGATTACAATTATTTATTATATCCAGCCGTTTGAATTATACTTTACTGTGGAATTCATGATCTTGAATTACCAAAACGATGAACCTCCTACTACTACTACTACTAGGATCGGCATGCTGCATTGCAGCTGCATTTTTAAGAATGCTGTGCCGGCTTGTCAACAAAATTGCACCGCCACAACTCCCTATCACCCATGACATTTGCTAGATCATCCGCATCTTTAAGGCCAGTGTCCTTTAAGATGCGTCTCAAGAAAGTCATGGGCTGTCCACCATGCTTATTCACTCCATGAGGCTGCCAAAGTACAAGATTATGCACTGGCTGGTCCTCACGGCGAAAGCAATGTCCTGCAAAGCGGAGGCGATTTTGTTCTAGTGTCAAGCTTGGGGGAACCAATGAGACACCTCCAATGTTATATAGTGTCTGGTTGGAGATGTGTGCATTGTACTTGACACAATGAACCCGGCGTAGCATTCTTGTGAATGTGCCATCCAGAGATTTGGTGTCCTCAGCAGGTGTCCTCAGCAGTTAGAGCCCAGCATGGACTCCCGTAGAGGAGTACTGGAACTACTGCTGCTCTAAATAATCGGACCTTAAGTTTCCGATTAATTCTCGGTGACTTCCAAATCCTGGAAAGCCTATTCAAGGCTGCCCATGCCTTTCCCTTACGTATTCGAAGGTCCTCACCTGACTTCCGGATCCATGATCCCAGGTAACAGAAGTCATCCACATGCTCAAGCACACCATCTTTTGAGGTTATGCGCATCATCCGATCAGAGACTTGCTGAGGACTTTCAAAGTTAACTGTCAAAATTTTGGGCTTTCTGGAGTTAATAAAAAGACCAACACTAGGTGGTGTTACCATCACATTTTTTTTTAATTTGTTAATTATGTACTATTATGATATGAAGTCCCTGTCTCATTCTAGATACGGTTTCCCAAACTGGATGCCATTTCTCATAACTCCTACTAGCTTAAAACCTTTCTGGTTTACTCAAACATGCATGACCCCCAATTGCAGCATATATACAACGTCCCGCAAAGCGGTGGTGGCTTTGTACTAGTGTCAAGCATGGGGGAACCAATGAGACACCTCCAATAGTATATAGTGTCTGGTTGTAGATGTGTGCATTGTACTTGACAGAGTGAACCCGACGTTCTTCTTCTTGGAGTTAATAAAAAGACCAACCCTAAGCCTGTTCTAATGAGCTGAGGAACCATATGGCTCCCTCTAGTGATTCTGAGTCACTCCTAAGTCATAGTCTGCAAAACAAAATCTAGATTGGTCAGATGCTTGGCTTGATTGGCTTGCTTGGTCAGATGCCTCGATTTCTGGAGCCACTGGGTGGTGTTACCATCACATTTTTTTTTAAATTTGTTAATTATGTACTATTATGATATGAAGTCCCTGCCTCATTCTAGATACGGTTTCCCAAACTGGATGCCATTTCTCATATATAACTCCTACTAGCTTAAAACCTTTCTGGTTTACTCAAACATGCATGACCCCCAATTGCAGCATATATACAACAAAGCTGGGTGTCAAAAGGGTCCAAACTGAAATTGGTGAATTTTGGGCTTTAGGGCTTAATTTAGAATTTTAAATTTAAAAGGGCAAAATAATTCGGTACTATAGTTTGTAGTAAAATAATGTTTTTTATTATTTACAAAGTACCAACAGTACCTGTATATAGCAAAACAAATTAATGTAACATATTATCAATAACAAATTAAGAATAAACAAATTTAAGTAAACATTGATTGAATTTTATAAATAGTTATAGACTGAATTTTATAAATAGTAACATTTCTGCTTTCTCTGCAGCCAGATGATTTTGGGCATGGTGTATAATTTATACCAGCATGTGTGCCATCATGAAAAACATCGGGTACTTAGAATAATTGTCCTTCCACCATGCCAAAATGATGGATGAATTATCAATTTGTTTTTTGAGATGAGCACAGATCGCACACCCCCTCAGCACAAGCTACCCAAGTATTATTCCTCAATTTCTAACATTTCCTCAACCATGGATAGAAGTTACTACTAATACTAGCCATATCTATTCATACGGCTCTAGCCACTGGAGAATGCAGTGGATCACCAGAGCGATGCCAAACCATGCATGTTATCTGATGAATACAACTTTAGTTTGCGACCTGGATCCATAATAGTGGCCAGATGAACGAATGGGTTCGGTTCAATAGATTGAATCTTATAAAATCGTTTCTTGACATCAGAGTTCAATGAATGTATAAAAGAACAAATCATTTTTTCCACTTCTGAACAAAACCAAAATATTACACCTTTAATTACAGTTGCAGCAGCTCATCTATATGGCCGGGCCATATCGTAACATATATTATATCAGATTGTTATATTGCCAAATACATGTTACAAGTTACCTTCCCATATTACGTGATCCAAATATTTACCGTACCGATTAAAAAAAAAAAAGTACTAAAAAAAATAAAGTACAATATTTAATACTGAAACAAAATATATTTATGAAAACTAACAGCACATATTTTAGCACACTGAAGTAAAGTTTTACTTTACCATAATGATACATGCAGAAGAAACAAGATAAGAGTAATAAACCACATTTACTGCTACAATATTTACACTTTAAAATAATAATTTAAATAACTAAATTGAAGTAATAAAATGAAAATGAGAAGATGTATTAAAAATGTCTACTCTAAATTAGAAACGAAATTAACAAAGTTTAGCACGAATCTGCAATCCGAATGTTTACATCGCACTTAATAAGATATTTGTATTTTTGAGATATTCTTACATCTGCAGTCTGTATGTAATGTAAGTTAAAACTTCTTAAAGCTCGCATGTGTTATAAAACACAATACTAAAACATACGCAACAAAACTATTATAGAACACTTACTTAACCTCGCCTCTGAACACATTTAGGTGCTCGTATGTGTTATAAAACACAATACTAAGACATACGCAACAAAACTAATATAGAACACTTACTTAACCTCTGAACATATTTAGGTGCCCGTATGTGTTATAAAACACAATAATAAAACATACGCAACAAAACTAATATAGAACACTTACTTAACCTCGCCTCTGAACACATTTAGGTGCTCGTATGTGTTATAAAACACAATACTATAAAACATACGCAACAAATCTAATATAGAACACTTCCTTAACCTCTGAACACATTTAGGTGCTCGTATGTGTTATAAAACACAATACTAAAACATACGCAACAAAACTAATATAGAACACTTAACCTCTGAACATATTTAGGTGCTCGTATGTGTTATAAAACACAATAACAAAACATAGGCAACAAAACTAATATAGAACACTTACTTAACCTCTGAACAAATTTAGGTGCTCGTATGTGTTATAAAACACAATGCTAAAACATACGCAACAAAAATAATATAGAAAGAAAACTTACTATAAAATAAATCACTATTATGATGTCCAAGTCAAAGTCATATTATTACGTGGTGGTGCGTTAGTTGGAGAATTTTCTGTATTTGACAGTAATTGTTGATATAAGTCATCTGAATTTATATCATCACTATTAGTAGTACACAATCCAAAATCATGGGTAGCTAGTAGATGTGTTGGAGAAAGCTTTCGCCTTCTCCAATCTATTATAGGCATCCATCGATTGTTTTATTGTCTTTGTGGAGTCGTACGTCCTCTTCTGGGTGATACCACTGTGACCCATATGCTGAGCCACATTTCTACGTCGTCTGGGTCACCAGGTAGCCGCTGGTTGCATATGCTCAGCGCATGACGAACAGATGTACTTCCCGCCTTGCTCTTCGATTCTGGTAGAATTAATTTCCACAGATTGTTAAAGAGTGTTGAAGTATTGTCAACGGAGTTTCCACTGGGATTTGTAAACATCAGGTCTGATTTACTAGCAAGTGGACTGAATAGTGTGCGGCCAAACTCAAACCAAGCAAGCAACATTATTATAAACGGCTTCAGGCATTGTTAACTTAATGGGCCCTTGATAATTAGAGTTGTGATTAAACACCTTTATGCTCATATATCACCAGTTTCAGAGTTTTAACATTAACACAGTACGCGTAGGTGATACGCGTAGCTATGCGTAGGTCCTACGCGAACTACGCGTAGGTGCTACCCATAACTATGCCTATACGACGTTTATCATTAGTAAGCAAATATATTCCAAAGCGGTTCAGTACTAAAATAAGACAATACTGTATGTTCAATATACAACCATCAAATGGTTTCAACAGAAATGTCTCCTATACCTGTTGTATATATAATCCATGTAGTGGCATACTGTACGCTACTACAGTTGCGCGCGCAATACTGTTTTATAATTATGTTTAGAGTTCAAAAATAGTTTACAAGGAAATAGGCAGATGGTTCTTATCGATTCTCCATTGCTATTTATTGCCTTTATTCACGAGAGGGAAAGGATATAAGCTGGAGGATATAATCGCTTTGACAACACATTAGATTTAGTTTTTTCTTCAGATGATTTGTTTATCTCTGATGTATTTGTCACAACGCCCTTTTCCACTAGCGACCACTCTAGTGTGTGTTTTAGTATTTTGTCACCTAATCAGACAGAGTCAATTGAACTTAAATTAGGTTATTATGATTTTAGACACGCTAACAATGCAGATTTTTCAAAGTTTATTGACCGTAATAATTTTCGAAATGCGTTTGGTAATTGTAATACTGTTAATGAGTACTGGTCTGTTCTTAGTGATGCACTAAAATCTGGAATTGATAAATTTGTGCCATTTAAAATGTTCAAGGTCAATTCCAGAACTAAGCTGTTACCGGCCTATGTGAGAAAATTTCAGAAAAATAAAAAAGCATTATGGCGCCGCAGACACACCATAAATGGAATGTCTAAATACAAACGTTGTGCTAAAGCCACTGCGAGAGCGGCGTTTAGAACTGAATGCATTCGTGAAAACCATGTGCTTAGTTCTGGAAAGCCGGATGCAATATTTCAATTTGTAAACAGTAAGAGACACAACCGATCTGGTATTTCACCCTTGAAATTTAAAGGGGACACTGTTGTCGATGATTGTACTAAGTCCAAAATTTTATGTCAGGTTTTTTCTGAAAACTTTACATTAGATAATGACACTACCTATTTTTAATCATAGAGTGCCTAATAATATTAGTAAGTAAATCAACAATCAATTTGTCTCCCTTAAACGTGTATACTATACTTCGTAAAATTAATGCGAAAGTGAGTAATACTCCAGATGGTTTACCTAGCTTCATGTATTCTAAGTTAGCTCGTTGTTTATGTAGGCCGTTGTCTGTTATATTTAATGTCTCGTTTGTCACTCATGCATTACCTACTGTGTGGTTAACTGCAAATATTGTGCCGATATTTAAGAAGGGCAACCCCACTGACCCATACAATTACCGCCCAGTTTCACTTACCTGTGTAGCGTGCAAGCTAATGGAACTCTGTGTTAAATCCGAACTAGCTGATTACTTACGAACGAATAAAATTATAACGAAGGCGCAACACGGATTCATGAAACGTCGATCCACATGCACCCAGCTTTTAACCTGTTCAAACGAATGGTTTAAGGTATTAGACTTTCGCCATAAAGTTGATGTGGTGTACATTGACTTAGCCAAAGCATTCGATTCGGTTGTGCACAATAAATTGATCCACAAATTAGCTAGTTACGGAATTACTGGTAACTTATTACTTTGGATTGGTGCGTTCCTTAGTGATCGTAGACAATGTGTAGTTGTTGGTAATAGTACCTCGGAATTTGTAAAGGTTATATCTGGTACTGTACAAGGCAGTGTACTGGGGCCGCTATTGTTCCTGCTATATGTAAACGATCTTCCTGCACAACTAGAAAACGTTTCCTGTGATCTATTTGCAGATGACTTAAAAAATACACGCGCGTTCATCTGATAGCGATTTGCTTCACGCATCACTTCGTAGTCTGGAGAAGTGGACAGCCGAATGGTAACTTACTATAGCGGCTCACAAGTGCACTGTAGTTCATTTTGGTGGTAAACAAATAGATGTCCCGAAACAATATTTTCTTAACGATAGGTTACTTAAGCCCGATACAGAATGTAGAGATTTAGGCGTAACTTTTAGCGATAATTTAAAATTCGATCGACATTGTAAAGTTCAAGCTGTTAAAGGTTTTAAGATCGCCAATTTAATTTTTAGGTGCTTCCATTAGTAATGTAAAAGCTTTATTAACGGCATATAAAGCGTACGTTCGGCCGCTGGTAGAATATTGTACTCCCCTTTCCAACTGGGCTCCATTGATCTGATCGAAAGAGTCCAGCGTTATTTCACGCGTAGGTTATTTGCTCGATGCCGACTAGGTAATATAACCTACATGGAGCATTTGCAGTTTTTGGACTTACAACCTCTAGAAGTCCGTAGGTTAATTTTCGATTTAAAAATGACATACTCCATTATTCACAATTGTGTTGATTTGGATTTTGATTCCTTTTTCAGTGGTGCGAGTACACTTAACACAAGAGGTCATAATTTTAAACTGTTTCAATATCGCGCTAGACTCCAAATTAGTAAATTTCGTTTTAGTAACCGAGTTGTTTCAATTTGGAATAATTTATCGGATGACATAGTGAACTCATCCAACAAAGATATTTTTACGTCTAGACTGAAGGAGGCAAATCTACTAACCTATTGTAAATTTAATCGATTGTTATAATTTTTATTTCAATATTTTTAGACAATTATTTGTATTGTAATTTGTATTTGTATTGTATTGTATTGTAATTATTTGTATCTGTATTTTTATACTGTATGTATTTTATTTTTTAGACTGGACAAGTTTTACTGTACTGCCAAGTCGATTTTAATGTATGTTGTCTTACTAGATATATTTTACTGGACTGCATAGACGTTGGAAATCAAATTTTCTTACTGTAGGCTAATTTTGTTATGTCAAATTCATTTCTTAATGTATGTTTTTATGTCACACTAATGTTTTACTGTATATTTTTTAGACTGAGACTATTCATGCAATATTGTTAGTTGTCAGTATTGTACATCGATTAATATTAAGTTGTAGGATATTTAGTGTTGTCTTTCACCTATTAGTGTTAATTTTTAACCTTGGTGATTTTCTCCCTCTATTAATAATTGTATAATATATGAGGTGTTAATAATAATAATAATAATAATATATTTAATATGTTAAATCCGTCGAGAATGGAAGGGGGAGACTAATTGTCCACCATGATTGGTTGCACTTGTTATTTTACTAAACAATTTAATTTTACAGGATTATCAGCTTTTCACTTAACCACTTCACCGAGACTGGTAGCTTATACAACTGTAGAATATTTAAATTATCCAATGGAAACAAAAAGACTTGGTAATATACGTGGATTTTAAGTCTACTTTTATTCATCCTGTCCCTGTGATGTTTGTATGTGAAAGAGCCGAATATTATTTGATACCAGTGCTGTGTAGGAGAGTGAGTTTCAGATTATGCTATTCCTTATCTGATAAATCAGATACCTGAAATATACCAATATTTGCCTAACAACTCAATAAGCCATGCCGGACCTGAATTGAAAAATGTTTGTTATCAGGACTGCTACGCGTAGCTACGCGTGCACCTACGCGAAGTGCTACGCCGTAGTTTTAAAATACATAAATACATATGCGTAGTTCCAAAATACCTACGCGTAGTTTTAAAATGCCTACGAGTGGTTTTTAAAAAGGCAGTAAGTCTGGCCCTACCGGTAAATGACAGCAATTGAAGTTACAAACTACGCGTAGGTCGAAAAGATTTACCCCTGGTAACGCTTGGCTACACCAGTCAGGAGTCAGCTGGTACTAGTCACCGGGCATCAGCCACCCCCCCCCCCCCTCCCTATAGACTTACACCAAGGAAAATAAATTAGTGATCATTAATGTGTGCCAAGTTGTAACCTAGGATCTAAGTTCGTCCATAGGATCTAAGTTCGCGTCTAGGATCTAAGTTCGCGTATAGGATCTAAAGTTCGTTTATAAGAACTAATTTCGCGTCTAGGATTTACTTTCGTGTATAGGATATAATCTACGTTAGCCTATATGATCTAAGTTCTAAGTTTGGACAAATCGTTGAAATATTTCAATGAAAAATATTAATTGTTGAGAAAATAATTATTAGGGTTAAAAAGGCTTTTTCTCAGACATCAACAATATCCACTCCCAAACTTGATATCATTAAATTAAATATGGACGGGCCATATCGTAACATATATTATCTCAGATTGATATATTGCCAAATACTTGTGAAATATAATTTGTCAACATATGGCCTTGACTTTCCACCACATGCAGCACTGTACATATACTTCCTTTCCTATACTGTACAGGCCTACAGTACAGCTGTGACCCAAATATACATATGATAATAAATATTTCTTTATAGGCCTACTTATTTTTGAACAGTTAATATAATACGCTTTATTTACCTCACGTACCACTGATAACATTTATTTTTACCGTGCGAATGAGGTGAGCGAGGTCAATAAGACAAGAACAAAAATATAAAATAAATAATAAGAAGATAATCTTGAGAAAGGTTATTTTTTGTTTATGTCAAAGTTCAATCGCATGTATAGGATCTAAGTTCTTACCAGAATCTATGTTTACCAATCATCATAATGAGGATCTATGTTCGCTAGGAAGGCGCAATTTTGTGTTTGTCTAAGCTTTGGGTGAGATATAAAAATTATTGCTCACCACTAAGTATGAGGGAGTTGAAACTAACTCTGTTTCAATTGTCATGATGCAATCTCATTAACCTTTATCGGGGAGGTGTCCTACCTGAATAATACTAGGACTACTACTAGGATCGGCATGCTGCATTGCAGCTGCATTTTTAAGAATGCTGTGCCGGCTTGTCAACAAAATTGCACCGCCACAACTCCCTATCACCCATGACATTGGCTAGATCATCTGCATCTTTAAGGCCAGTGTCCTTTAAGATGCGTCTCAAGAAAGTCATGGGCTGTCCACCATGCTTATTCACTCCATGAGGCTGCCAAAGTACAAGATTATGCACTGGCTGGTCCTCACGGCGAAAGCAATGTCCTGCAAAGCGGAGGCGATTTTGTTCTAGTGTCAAGCTTGGGGGAACCAATGAGACACCTCCAATGTTATATAGTGTCTGGTTGGAGATGTGTGCATTGTACTTGACACAATGAACCCGGCGTAGCATTCTTGTGAATGTGCCATCCAGAGATTTGGTGTCCTCAGCAGTTAGAGCCCAGCATGGATTCCCGTAGAGGAGTACTGGAACTACTGCTGCTCTAAATAATCGGACCTTAAGTTTCCGATTAATTCTCGGTGACTTCCAAATCCTGGAAAGCCTATTCAAGGCTGCCCATGCCTTTCCCTTACGTATTCGAAGGTCCTCACCTGACTTCCGGATCCATGATCCCAGGTAACAGAAGTCGTCCACATGCTCAAGCATACCATCCTTTGAGCTTATGCTCATCCGATCAGAGACTTGCTGAGGACTTTCAAAGTTAACTGTCTGAATTTTGGTCTTTCTGGAGTTAATAAAAAGACCAACACTAGAAGCAGCATGTTCTAATGAGCTGAGGAGCCGTTGGACTCCCTCTAATGATTCTGAGAGTACTCCTAAGTCATCAGCAAAGTCTAGATCAGTTAGGTACTTGGCAGGATTTCCTCGACTTCTGGAGCCAGTAGGTGGAGTTATCATCACCCCATCATCATTATAATGATCTAAGGACATGCGTAGAACATAGTCAACCACAATAATGAACAAGAATGGTGCAAGTGTGTCTCCTTGGAGGACACCCCCATAACACTTCAAATGGTTCTGTGTCACCGTCAACAGTAGACACAAATGTTGTCGAACCATCGTATACTGATCTGATTGCTGCAATAATTTCATCAGGAATCCCATATAATGAAAGTATGCTGAACATACGTGAGCGAGAGACTGAATCAAAGGCCTTGAAGAAGTCAACAAAGATAACAGCCAGATGCCTGTCTTTCTTTTTTGATAACTCTTCAATTATCCTTCTAAGTGCCAAAATGGGCTCCATGGTCCCACGACCTTTACGGAACCCATTCTGATTTCCACGGAGCAGTCTCTCAATGGGATCCCTGATGCGATTTAATAGAATCCTATTGTATAGCTTTGCAGCAATCGAGATCAATGAGATTCCCCGAAAAGAACCATAGAGTGTTAGGTTGCCCTTCTTGGGAACTGGCACCAACTTATTTGTTTTCATTTCTTGTGGGACTCTTGTTGTTCGGTACATGTCTACTATGATGGGATAGATGAGCTTTAAACACTCAGGTATTTTAAAGACCTCAGGGGGAACACCATCTACTCCACTGGCACGATTGGTCTTAATGCTCTTTGCAGCAGCCTTCACTTCTGCAAAAGAGATATCGCCAATGGGAATATCTGGGAGTACAGACTCAGACACTTTTACTTCTATAAAGTTGTCAGGCAATACCCTGTCATTATTGAGGAGCTTTTCAAAGTGGGCTTTCCAACCATTGAGGCGATCGGCTGGTGATTCAGCCTTAACCTTGGTGGTTGGTTGGCTTTTCCGCCCAGTAAGCAGATTGATCGATTTCCATGCCTGGGATGATTGCTTTATCGGGGAGGTGTCCTACCTGAATAAAGACTCTTGATATACTGTAAGGTGTATAAGGTTGAATAATATTGGAAGACGGTTGGACTGTGACATAATGACGAAGGCTAAATATTAAAAGCTAAAAAATTCTGGCTACAGTATCTTCCGAGACGTGTGTAATGGACGGATCAAATTTAATATACTTTGATTATTATTGTTATAAAATACCTAAGGTGTTCTAGGACTAGATGGTAAAGTAATTTACTGGGAGGAAAAAGGTATCTTTATATTTTTTCAAAAAACTGTTTATTCCAAACATAGACCTATACGTCTACTAGAGTATGAGATGAAGCGTAAATCGCAAAGTTTATATAAGCCAATTTTGTCTCTAGTTAAAACAAAAATATTACATTAAAAAACCATCCGGCGGCGTCTAGATAAAACATTTAACATTAAACAAGGTGTAAAATTAGTGATGTAAAGTTGTCAACCGATCCACACTTAACGTTTCTAGATGTATTTTGAGCATTTAATAAAACTAACAAAAACATTTCCTGTAATTAAGTAATTTACTGCACATCTTCACTGTATAGTATTAGATGTAACACGTTGGCCACATAATATACAGTGTAATATACAACAAGTCATTATATTGATTCAGATACATTAATGTGTGGTGTTGGTTTCAGTATAGGATAGACATATGGCCACGGTGGCCATATGTTTGCAAAAGTAACAATATGGCCCAAAAGTTACTCTATGGCATATTATCCCTACCGCCCACCATATGGCCACCTACCTAGGGACCAGTAGGCCATATGGTTACCTATAATATCCATATATATATAAATGTTCTTATCTCTCTCAAAACCAACCATACGTTTGAGAGAGATAAGAACATTTTTGTAAAGATAAATCCCAACCATTTTAGTACTTAGGCCAAAATTAGCAAGAGTATAAAATCAGTTAAGATTATTTAGTGTTGCTAAGGAAATGATTGTGTATTTGATCTGGAATTCAATACTATTTTGTTTTTGTGTGTGTGTGTTTTGCTGGTTTTTGGTGTAGTTAGTTAGATTAACATGTGTCCTGCACGGGTTAGTGTAGCTGATGAGCCAAATCCCGGCGAAACACATGCGAAAAATAAATAAAAATATTATTCCATAATTATTTTAAAATTGAAGAAAACATTTTTGAGAACAATACTCAAGGGTTGCGTTAAACCCGAAAATTTTCAGAAAATAGTAGCGATTTTTAAGTGACTGAGTGGTTTATATATATTTTTTGAAGAAATATAATTTAATGTAATTTTTTATATTATATGTATATATATATATTATATATCTATATATATATATATTTACCTACCTATATTTAATGGGAGATGAACTCTGGTGGATGGATGGTCAACTTAGGTGAATAGATAACATTCCCAACTGTAGGCTAGTTGTTATATGTACATACACAGCACTAGCACAGCACACAGCAGTAGAGGGGCAGTGGGCGCCCCCCTGATGTGGTCAATTAGGCTCCTTTTTCCAAAGTAACAACTCAATATTTACAGACACTGCTAAAGAAATGCCAGGCATTATTGGGTAATGAATGAGACAGGGAATAGTGTCCAGAACAGGGTGTATAGATGGAGTATGTCTCCATCTACACATGTTTTTGTTTGACACAGGCCTGGGCAGGGATAATGTGGATTCTATCTGGTCTGGCGGTCTAGCACTAATGGAACTTCAACACAGTTTGCCTTGCCAGAGGGGAGTTTTTCAATATAGAATAATACCACAGTATGTTATCCTACCAACGTTTACACCCCCCCCCCCCCCCCCACCCTAGCCCTCTCATGGTTCCCCTCATGGGGTATAGAAACTCGCGTGGCCATGGTCAGGGTCCCCATCTGGCTGTCCATGGAGAAGGAGTGAGTATAAACTTGCCAACTTGCTAATTCAATACCCTTGGTGTTACTGTCAGTAACATCCAAGTTCAACAACCCTGTCTGGTTACCTTTGGGTAGTGTTCCAGCAAAATTAAGAACATCCTCCCATCCACGGATAGAAACAAATCTAATGTCCTGTCCGTATTTGTTAATAAAATATTTAATAATGCATCAAAAATAAATTGCAAGTAGCGGGGGTTGGTGGAGGTTAGAAGGTCTTGGTATAAAACCCGCACTTGCAATTGCTTACTTAAACTTTCAAACCCCAACATTTTTTGGGCACTGGAATTTCCCCAAAGTGGATGAGGTATGGCACCCGGAATTGAACAGTCCTCCATTAATTGCCAAAAATGGAAGGGAAAAGAATTGACCCAGGGTACAAATGAAACAGACTTAGTTGGTGTAGTGGCTACTAATTTTTCCAGCCATCTCTTAAATCATGCTGGTGTATCAACTAATGTCCCCTTCGCTGTAACAGTCCCATCCCATGGTTCAGAAGAACATGGCCAGGGACCATCTTTTTCGCTCAAAATCAAAAGAAAGACTCAACAGACCACTGTCTGTCTGAGGAACAGCACCTGCGGGGGTCATGGCTGGTGTCATTATTAAATACACAGGTATTCATGGCAAAATCTAGATCGTCTGTGAAATCTAGAGGTTCTTGATAAATTACCTCTACTTCCAGGGCCAAGTTACAATACACGTCACCAATGACGTCATCATCACTCAGAAGCTCGTCACGTTCTGTAGTCGGGTTCGCCTCATCTTCCTGTAGAGGAACAATGAAACTTCCCCGATCTAGAGAACATGACTGCCAGTGTTTATGGCAAAGTGCAGCTGGGCCTTACTTGCAGGGTTGCATAGTAAATGCGGGACACCTCCAAGCTGCCACCCTTTTGCACCTCACCCCACTTTCTAAGGTTTCTGCACATTTGAATGTATTATTACGGAGTTCACTAATAAAGGGAAGCTGGTGTGTAAGCTGGTGTGTGGCACATTTAACTTTTGATTGGCCACCCATTGATTGTAAAGTTTGATCCCTTAAAAGGGAGCCGTCTACAATATATATGGTCATATAGACAGCGAGAGACCATTTCTGCAGTATGTTAGTCACCAGTATTGGCGACTTTGTTGGAGTCTTGTTAGACTCTATACCGGACATTAACCCCGAAAGGATATGACTGGTACATAATGCCGGTGGTAGAGGATGAAGTGGCAAGGAAGCGTAATTGCCAGGTATTAATATTGTTTACTAATATTAATTTGGCCGGGTCAGATGGAGTTGCCAAGGCTGGTTGTGGTCTTTCTTTTGTCCACAAAAGAATCAGATCAACTTCAGTTGATATGGGAACTTCGGAGTAAATTCCAAAATGTTTATGGATGAAATATTTGAACGATTATCAATTTGAATGCTTTGCATTCTATTTATCTGACTAAAGATAGTAGCCACTTGCTTCTGCACTGGCTGCTGCACTGGCACTGCACTCTCTATTGATGGGATGTTACATAATATTTCATGAATTTGTAAATCGGTTGGTCGGTTAATTAATGGCATTTGTAATACTATTTCTTGAGGCTGTAAAGGGAGTATTATACTTAGACAAATAGCGTAGCAGATGGCCACACTATTTGAAGTCTCCATCATTGACTGAGTTTTGTAATGTTTTCCAGACTGTATCTATGTTTAGCGAAATACACGAACAAAGGTACAGTACCAAGTGGTTATTATCAGTACCAAAGGCGTAGAGCCATAGATAGCTGTCACAATGTTGTATGTTTGGAATAATTTTCGGCCACAGTCTCATTTAGGACGAGTTGGACTGGACCGAATTTTCAACTACAGGTACCTATTACTACTTCAGGTATGTTTGGGTGTTTGTTAGGTGGTTCAACAACCGCATCACCCTGGTCATCCAACAAAAGTGCAGGTGACTGAATGCGGTTGCAAACCACATTCCCCAAAGAAACTTGCTCCAAAACCTGATCAATCTGATCATCATGAAGTGATCCAATATGTTCCTGCTGATGTTGCTGAATTTGTTCCAGATTAGGAACAGTGACAGTCCCTAACTGGTCACGTAGTGCCAAAGCACTTGATAGAGGTTCTACAGTACCTTTGGATAGGGTGGAGAACAGTCCCTGTGTATACTGCAAAAGTTCCCAAAGGTTTAAGCAAATTAATATATTGCTCCATTGTCTGCTCAGACAACTGACTGTTATTTACAAGATTGTAAAGTAGGGCCAGGCAATCTGGGTGAGTTTGGAGCAATAATGATTCTACCTGTCCAACTCTCTTGTCTGTGACATCAAAATGTCCAATCAGTCGAGAGAGTGCAGCTGGTCATACAGGAATAGGCTCCCTACTTCTCCCTCATCTGATAGGTGTGGGAAGCGTATCAGGCAGCTGTCCGAAACGTTCTCATAACAAACACTGCAGCATTTATTGATTTGTCGCTTTCGTTTTTTTGGTACGAAAGGCATTTTAAATTTGGAATGGATTTAGATAGACCCTTCACCACAGATAATCAGATTTAATATTAAACTTACAGCAGGCCTGCGTACACTTATATTTGATAAGGTAATTAAACAACAAACAAAGAAAAATTAACCCAATTGATCCATATCCTACAGTATAAACATACATTAACATTTACAAATAAACATAAACATTTAAACATTAACAATAAACATTTTGTAAACATAAACAATAACAATAAACATAAACATTTACAATATTTAATTAAATAATTTATATAATTATTCAGTTGAATATTCTATATATTCAGTAAGAAGTTGGAAGTTCCACGCTTGTCCCACAGCAGACTTTCAACAGAGTTTCAACAGGATCGTCGTGGAAATCAATCTTTGATTGAATGGACTGTTTAATGATGAATATATCTGAAAAGTAAATAAAATTAATGTAAACGATTAAACGATGGTGGTAAAGTAAAAGGATATTTAGGCCTAGTTAAGGATTAAAAGGCAGTACCTATTGTATAATGAAAGTTAATTTACATGTACAGTAGGTAGGCCTACAGTACATACTGTAATTTATTATTGGCGTCTTTAAATAAAATGATTTCCGGCTAATTGAGTTGACGTAATTCGAAGGGAAAATGTTGTTCCCAAGCCGTCTCTAATAGATATTTTAATTGATAAGATAATTACCCTACAGTTTGTTGTGTTGATGATAAGTATAATAACATTACGTGTTATAATGATTTATTTATTACTATCAGACTGTACTAACGGTATCACTTTATTAAGCAGTAGAGCAGTCCATTTATACTGGGTTCGGGGTAGTCGCTTATTTTTCCGTGACGAATGATCAAAGTTTCGGTTTAGGTCAACTTCCAGAACTTCCTTACAAACACTGTACTGTATGATTATTAAGCGCGGAAAGAAAAAAAATATTGCACAATACAGTATTTATATACTGAATAAATTATTATATATAAAAGGTGTTTAAATATTAGACAACATCTATAATACATATATTACCTGAACTGTGAACTATAAAACTATACAGGTTAATTTCATCTGTATCGCAAGCTTATACCATACAGTATGGGACCGTGTACTTCAATTAACAAAATCTAATAATTTTCACGATATTTTTTACCCGTTGAAATTGTCATTTATGATATAAATTATAATTTTCTATATATACAGGAATTAAAAATTATAATACACACATACTGTATAGCATGAGTACAGTATGAGTTTATATTTAGTGAAACTATTTTTCAGTGTAATACCACCTACACCCACATGTGTGTAATTATTAAGATAAGGTAGGGTTTGGTGATACTGTTCAAGCAAACATAAGGTGATCAACAAACCTGTTTGTTACTGACCATGGACCGTGCGATCATCTCATCTCTCTGTGACAACAATAATTGTTCTACCGCAGTGCAAAATACAAAATTTATATAACTATTATATATATAATGTTAGTTCTTAATTAAGGTAGTAAAGAACAAAGCTACATGTGAGGTATATCGGGAAATGGGGGATGAAAATTCATTTGCTGCTCCTGTTGACTTAACGACAGATTAGATATGAAAAATACAAGGATAAAAAGAAGGAAACTGCGAAAACAACGGTGAATAGCAAAATTGCTGATAAGGTGGTCGAACTCATTAATTCTGTTAATGAAAATAATAACGTTCAAGAAGTGTTTATGTCAAAGAATAAGTTGCCTTCCTTTGTGATACATTCATATGAACAATTAATTGATATGCGCCAATGTGTACTGTCTGAGGATTGTGTTGTTGGTATTGACAAGACATTCAACCTCGGTTCGGCCTATATTACCACTATGGTCTACAGAAACAATACCATAGTTCGCCGTGATGATCACCAGCAACATCTAATTTTTCTTGGACCAGTGTACTTAAACTATGATTCTGATTTGGAGACATATAGTAAGTTCTTCAATTATGTCAAAGTCAAGTTATCAGACGATCTTACTTTTGAAGTTAAGTGGGGTTCAGATCAGGAGAATAACTAAGGCGCTCAAGACAGTTTTTTCATATTCGAAGTTATACTTATGTGCAAAGCATATGAGGGAAGAAATTGGTCGATATTTGAGTGATAAGGTTGGCTGCAAGGTTAAAGATAGAATTGCTGTATTACATCATTGATATTTGGAGACAATGGTTTGGTAAACAGTAATGATAGAACCGAGTTTGATTTGAAGTGTCAGGGTCTTGATGTTTATCCAGCATTTAAGACCTATTTTAATACATATGTTGCTGACCCTTCCTCTGTTTCAGTGCATATGTCTCCCAAATCTAGAAGGAGAAAGCCCAAAGCTATGGACAAACAACTCATGTGAATCTATAAACAACATAATGAAGCTATCCACCAACTGGACACCACAACCACTGCCTCAACTTGTGGAGAAGCTCAGTAATATTTCTTCGGTTCACATGCATGATCTACGTCAGCGTCGGGTGTTGTATGATGCAGGAAATTATGTATTATTGGCTTCATTTCGAAAGTTCCAAGTCGAGAAAAGTATCTGGTTCTCGATGAATGAGGACAAAAATAAGTTTTTTTTCGATGACTTTATCAAGAAGACAACTAAGCTAAACCAACCTCGGCTGGTATCATCCTTGAAACAGGTCAATTTTAGTATGCCACCCATTAAAGGTGTTGCTAGGTAGCCAGGGCAGCATAAACTTCCAAGTCGTGTTGAGAGACTTCCAAGTCGTGTTGAGAGAACTGTGAGTAAACCAAAGAACAAGAAACTCAAGCAATAAATAATATTATGACATTCTCTGGCGATACATTTTTCATTTAGAAACAATCATATTATTATCAAACAACGGTGTCATATTATAATGTTTTCTGGCTATACATTTTCTATTAGAAACTTTCATGATTTAACTTAACTTAAAAACTATACTATAGATCTCCATTTAGAAAGAAATGAATGCGGATATCAAACAAACGTCATGGAGCCAGCCAGATACTGTTAAGTCCTATCTCAGTCTTTAAATTTGTTAGTAGTATCATAGTCAGTCTCAGTAGTATAGTATGGCTACTGCCTAGTCTAGAGTTAGTCCATTTAGTCGAAAACATTGTTTAAAACATCAAAAACATTGTTTAAAGTTGGAATAGTTTAATATTAATTAATAATAATTATAGTAATTAATGTTTGTTTAATTCAAATACATTGTGGTTCTTATTTCCACATTGTTACTTCTACATTGTTCTTATTCTTCTACAATGATCAGATATCATCAATCATTATCACTGTCACTGTGTCCAACTAAGTCTCACATATTCATAAGCCTAACCATCCTCATAGATAAGGTGACCATGCATCCGGTTTGAGCTGGGATTGTGTGATGGATTATTAAGGATTATGATATGGTTGTATTTAAAAAAAACACCTTAAAAACACACAAAAAATTTCACACGCTTCGCACGTGGCATTTTGCTAGCTTCACTCACAATATTTTTGCTCGCTTCGCTCGCCTGCCGCACTGCATATTTGACATGTTCCGGTTTGGAAAGAATTTATTATGGTCACATTACTAGCGTTCAATCGAACCTTGATTTTGAACCAAACTGAACCGGATAATTGAAAAACCGAACCGGAAACAAACTGAACCGAATTTGTAAATTTCTCTAAATTGTTGTTGTTTAAATGGTAAAATTGCCCATAATTTACCTTTAACAGTCGGTCAGCGACCGTGTAGATTGTAGATGTAGAAAATTGTAAAATTGAAAATGAATGGATTTAGGCCTAGTCTTCTTTAATCTGTAAAGATCAAATTTAATCTGATATTTGATGTGAACTGACAGATTGAATGATGAAGAACCAGTAAAATAATGCCAACCATGATGTTGATGTAAAAATGAGTGAGTTAGAGTAAAATAAAAACCAGTGCCGATTTGTTGGTGTATCAATCTGACAATTATGGAAGGCCTCAAACAGACAGAGTACATACAGACTGCCACTGACAGTACCTTACACTGCAGTGACCTGACAGGACTGTACAGAGTAAGGGTACAGCTACAGACAGTGGTGTGGTACCTATTGTAAGAATGTACTGTATGGTCTGATGGTTGTATGTTACTTAGGGAAGGCGGACAAAACCCCCCCTGGACAAACCCCCCCCCCCCCCCCCCCCTGGTCAAAACCCCCTACTTATTTGGAAAATGGACAAAACCCCCCAATTTACTCTTGGTTGTCAGTCATGTTTCTTACAATTCAGTAACAGGCCCATTCAATGTATATTTAATGTTTCTAAACATTGGACAAAACCCCCTATATTCCGTAGCCCAAAGAGATTTTACATAATAACAATTCAGTAACAGGCCCATTCAATGTATATTTAATGTTTCTAAACATTGGACAAAACCCCCCTATATTCCGTAACCCAAAGGGATGTTACATAATATGAGGTCTATATTAGTATTATAGTATGTATTGAATGCTGTTGGGTGACACCGATAGACCAACCACGCCTCAGATTATATAACCAAATTGATGTTCACCTTCAGTTGATTGACAAGCCAATTAGATGCCTTCTATACGTTGCAGCTGTATGATTAATGTTTAGGTGTCAATGTATTGCCACCAGCCATCTAATTATATTAACCTTCTAAGGGGAAGCCCAGCCCATCCCAGCCGTTTGTTGATTGACAGGCCAAGAAGGCATTGACAGTCCCAGCCCAGCCGTTTGTTGATTGACAAGCCAAGTAGAGGAGAAACTCTTTGAATAAATTGGTTATTAAGTTTGTTGGTTTTGCCAACATTATCCAGTTTGGGATTAACCCAGACAATGAAACCTGCAACATATCCAGCAGACTGTCTAGCTTCCTCAGACACCTCAAAGTCAATAAGGTCATCGATTGCTTCCTCGGATAGTGGTTACTGACACCCTGTGCACTTCTTCGGGTGCTCAGGTAATGTGAGGGTAGTTGGTAGCTCTCCCATCTTATATAAGGTGAGTAGACCACGCAACCTGAAAGCACTGCAACCTCCTTAGCTGTAATTGTACAATTGGTGACAGCCATAGCACGGAAACAGCCGAACTCTCCATCGAGAATATCTTGTTCCCCCTCAGCTGTCAGAACATAACTGAAACCGATACTTAATAAATAGCTCGCAAGATCACAAAGACCTAATCTTGAACGATACAATGCGCTGTGAGTGTCAATAGTTAGACAACATTCTCGATTTTTGCTGTTCATGTGGGGCAATAAGTGGAATTCTTTTCTGAGTTCAGTTAACTCCTGGATTGCGAAACAATCAGTTGAGGTAATCGCGTTTCGAAACTTATCATTGGAGTGATCTGATTTTGTTATTGACTTTACATTAATGAGTTTCCACCAGTTGAGAATGGTTTCAATAACTTCAGCTGTCTGGTTGCAGCCACAGAGATGCAATGCAGATCGATGCACCAAATGCGATGCGATCTGATCATCAAAGATGCGGGTTACATTCTTCACATTCTGCAATTGCAATGAATCAGGACTTACTGCAGACTTAGTAAGCGACATCAACTCCAATATCGAATCCCTATCTGTCTTGTACAGATCAACAACATCTTGCCAACGACCAATGGCACCCCCTATCTGGAGCAACTGTAACTTCTCAGTTATCTGCAAGTTTAAATTTTTAATCTATTAATATATTGCAGTAATAATTACAAATAAACCATAATCATTATTGCACCAATAAACTATCCTATATATTAGAAAATACTGATATGTCTTGTCTACCCCTTATTCCAACTTACCCAATTATTTCGGAAAACACTTCAATACGTGAACTGCATCAGGAAGTACATAAAGCGGCTTTGTGTGGTCTAATGGATGTGGGACGACCCACAGTTTGTCATCCGTGTAGCCCGGAAATAAACTGAAACAGCTCCTGTTCGCACGAAGGTTGTTTGTAATTACAACAACTACAAATCCGCCGTGTCGGTGAATGCACCTAATGGATTCAATAAGGCTATCATATGCGAATTGCGATACCATTGAATAGACCATTGAATGGAATCATCCGCACCATGACGGATGGACCACCATTAAGAACGCGCATCATGTTACATAACATTGACATGGCCCACTTGGTTGAACTGCAGCATAACCAAATACGCTATGACCCTGGTACATCAGTCCATAATTAACGTAGTTTGGGGCTTATCGCAGTATCTACCATAGGTGTGCATACTTTCTTGAAGGCAGTTTCGACTAGAAGATCAATAGTTACTGCCTGCTTTAGAGATTGCATTTTCGTTCTGATGGTAAAATCACAATGGTTCTCAAGATCTTATACAGCATCTTCAGGAATCCCTGTATCGCCACCAAGTAGTCAGACTTGGAGTATGTTTTAGAGCAATGATGTTCAAGCTGATGGGACAGGAACTCCAATTGGCTCTGATATTTTGAGGAACTGGATTAAATTCCAGAGTCACCACTTTCTGAATGAGTTGGACTTCTCTAAATTACCATTATTAGTAGTTGAACCCAGAGAATGGTGAATCACAGCAACAACTTCTGTCAGTTGCGACCAACGGAAGAGTTGGTTATTACAACAGAGACAGTAATGCAGGCAGAGAGTGTTTCTCATCGGTAGAACTCTGTGCTGAAACGTAGATGTCAGTGCACAAGAGTTCTCTCTGACTTAAATCAACCAATCCTAAATATTTCTAGTTTTCAAATATAAAAAGAACCACATTCAGTGGTTTCCTCTTCATAAAATCGTCCATTGATCCAGTTTTACCAACTCCAGGAATATCAATAACCACCCACAAATCGATACCAACAACGAGTTTACCATAACTACCGATAAGGTCTTTCTCATTGAGGTAAGAAATCTGCTGGTTTTCAATAGGCAACCTTACTCATAACACTGGAGGGGGTGCAGGAACACATCAGGACCCCATGGCAGTGGAAGTGGAATGCGGTACAGAGTCTGGAAATCCAGGTCAGTGGGTGATTCATATGACTGCTGTAGCATTATAGATATACGCAGAGCCATCAGTCTCCTTCCTATGTGGCAATGCAGCAATCCACTGATCAAGTTCCGGTGACGCAACAGGTGGCAGTTTAACTGTCTGCACTGTATTTCCAGAGTAGTTGCTAGTGCAACATCACTTCTTAGTCATATCAATAGGCTACGCCTACTCACTAGACTATGGACTAGGCCTATCCACTATCTGACTAGGGCCCTATTACAGTATTAGCTAACAGCAATACACAGTTAGGTACCGTACCTGATTCCTATTCTTGTATTCTATATCACTATTGTTGATACCACTGAACCACATATATACTAATACCACATACCACTGAACCATATTTCTAATATTACTGTATATAGACTATAGACACCAGGACAGGACATAACCCCACTGCACTGCCGTTTGTATTGTCTGATTGTCGTATGCTGCCCTTTCCCTCTGCGTCCATTTATACATTTCTACGTACTTGATTTACCGGTCTCTAAGCAGATTTTATTTTATTTTAATTAAATTGCTTTTGTATACGTTTTTAATATAATAACACCGCTGAAGATGCCCGTAAGGGTGAAATGTGCATACGGTAAACCATTTATAATTTATATTTAAATGTGGCAAGACCCTCCCTGTCTCCATGCTTGGAGTCCCCACAACCTTATTGAATACGCCACGCTCGACGTCTTTTAGAAACGTTAAATACTTAAATCTAACCCCGAGGGCATCCAACGACGTCATTAAAACCTTAAAACTAAAACTGCTCAGAACACGGACGGACCTTATACCAGATAACTTACTTTAAGTCAGCCCAAGCATCGAACTTTCCACCTCAATTTATTGTCCCACGCGTTAGCCAAATACTGAAATTCTACCCCAACCTTTACAGCGGCATCCTGAAACGCATTTTCTCCACCGAGATTAGGAAAAGATACGCCAGACTACGGGAACTTAAACGGGAATTTTACGACTGCTACTATCGGCTCGAACGTAACGCAAACCATGACAGGAACTTCCTTACAATCGACTACCTCGACTTCTGGATTCCCGTCATCGAGGAAAGGGAAAAATCGATCACGTGCGCCCGTCTCGAATACAGACACAGTTATGATTGCGGTTTCGCCGCTCTTAGCGATAATAACCAAGCAGACCGCGGTAGCCACAGCACCATAGAGCTCGACCCTTCCCATGTCCAATCCACCAATCCGTTCCCCCAGCTCCAGGTACCGGTGACTAACCTTTCAAGCACGAACCTGGAACGAAGCCAACTGGACGTACTCGGACTAGGGTTTAATTTCATCCCGCAGTGTGGACTGACGTCGTCCGATTGCATTGAAGCGAAAGTCGATATTTCCACCGCAGCATCGAAACTCCGGTACCAAAGTCGCAACTTTTCTCGCGAAGAAAATGAACCTCGTTACAAGCAAACCACACCCCGCCCCAAACGCCAACCACCCGCACTCCCGGTCCTCCCACGCAACAATGGTAATACGCAGCACCAACCACCGAAATCCACTAGACGCACCCTATTCCCACAACTGCAGCACGCTTCTACCTCCCCAACCCCACAGCCCTCTAAGAATAACCCCCTCACCCCCGCCCCAAACACACATACGGGGGTATGTGAACAATCAAGGAGTGCCACCCACAGCTAACACAACATAACCCAACCCCACAGTGACAACACCTAATATTATTCACTCACAATCTGAACAAACACCCAGACCAACACCCCACAACTGACACCACCAGACTACCCCCAACCCAAACAACACCCATACCAACTTACTGACACCCATTTATCCCGCACACGATCAAAAACCTCATCCCGTTACCATCCACCCTCCACTGCAACTACAGTCCTACCCACAATCCCACAAGTAACACCAAACACCCCTCCCCATACTACACAGCGACCGGACCCCGCCCCCCCCACCTGACCCCCCAGACCCCCCCTTCCATCGTCACGCCCATTATATATAGCCTCCCGGACAGATAACCCTAGCGTGGAAGTAATTATCAAGGAACTGCATGACAAAATTGATGCTGTCAATATTAAGTGTTTGAACCGGAAAAACCCCCCCAACTTGGACCATAAACAGCTCTCTTCCCTCAGATCCTTGAGAAGACTAAAGGGAATATTGTTTTTAAAGGGTGACAAGACGGGCAACATACTGGTCCTAGACACAATGGATAAAGATTATGAGATCCAATGCCTTGTCAATGATACTTCTACCTACGAAATGTTAACCAAAGATCCGACGCGCCGCATTTCAGGGTTAAGTGCCGAGCCCTCCTCAACGAACTTGCTATAGATTTCTGTCAGGTCAGGTATTCTAGGTCATTGGTCAAGAAAACTTGCCACCTCCATGCAGCATAAAGGAGGTGCCACCTGTAGCTGCATAGACCCTCTTACTAGGGTAAATCTGGTCCTGTAACTAGGACCCCCTTCGTTCTGGGATAAGGACGCCGTTGGTCCTGGATTAAGGACCCATATACTTGGCTGCAGGGGTATAATGCCTGGCCAGGCAGATGGTGATCTACCAATGGCTGGTCAGGAGTAGAGTGTTCTCATGTTCACTCTGAGTGCACTTCATTGCGACCTGCACCTGGCAGCAGGGGTACAGGGCATGACCCAGCAGATGAGCTGCACAGCCAATGATGGAGCCAGCACAGCCAACTTGCTTCTAGTGTTGGTCTTTTTATTAACTCCAGAAAGACCAAAATTTTGACAGTTAACTTTGAAAGTTCTCAGCAAGTCTCTAATCGGATGAGCATAAGCTCAAAGGATGGTATGCTTGGGCATGTGGACGACTTCTGTTACCTGGGATCATGGATCCGGAAGTCAGGTGAGGACCTTCGAATACGTAAGGGAAAGGCACGGGCAGCCTTGAATAGGCTTTCCAGGATTTGGAAGTCATCGAGAATTAATCGGAAAATTAAGGTCCGATTATTTAGAGCAGCAGTAGTTCCAGTACTCCTCTATGGGAGTCCATGCTGGGCTCTAACTGCTGAGGACACCAAATCTCTGGATGGCCTATTCACAAGAATGCTACGCAGGGTTCATTGTGTCAAGTACAATGCACACATCTCCAACCAGACACTATATAACATTGGAGGTGTCTCATTGGTTCCCCCAAGCCTGACACTACTGTAGAACAAAATCGCCTCCGCTTTGCAGGACATTGCTTTCGCCGTGAGGACCAGCCAGTGCATAATCTTGTACTTTGGCAGCCTCATGGAGTGAATAAGCATGGTGGACAGCCCATGACTTTCTTGAGACGCATCTTAAAGGACACTGGCCTTAAAGATGCGGATGATCTAGCAAATGTCATGGGTGATAGGGAGTTGTGGTGGTGCAATTTTGTTGACAAGCCGGCACAGCATTCTTAAAAATGCAGCTGCAATGCAGCATGCCGATCCTAGTAGTAGCACTCCAGCACTATGTTCTGTACTATATATATGTGGTTTGGTTAGATATCTATGTGTTATGTAAATTAGTCCCAGTCTACCAAAATGATATTAATAAATATTGAAGGTCGAAAACATATGCGTTGACACCCCTATTTGGATGACCTTTTACTGGGGGCAGCTGTTTGGTATCGCCAGTGGCAATCATTACGAAACCACCCAATGGAGAGTCATTCTCAGGTACATGGTGGAGAACCTGGTCCAGTGCAGTGAACATTTCTGCACTCACTGTACCTATTTCTTCTATGAAAAGGACATGTAAATTTCGTAGATACGCCAACTTATTCTTATGGTTTTGTAATTTTCTTACAGTTTGTTCAAGTTTACAGTAATGGATGTAGGACAATTCGGTCCCGGACAATTCGGTCCCAAAACACAAAATAAATGGGACCGAATTGTCCGGGACCGAATTGTCCTAGGACCGAATTGTCCTAGGACCGAATTGTCCTAGGACCGAATTGTCCTAGGACCGAATTGTCCTAGGACCGAATTGTCCTAGGACCGAATTGTCCGGGACCGAATTGTCCGGTACCGAATTGTCCGGGACCGAATTGTCCGGGACCGAATTGTCCGGGACCGAATTGTCCGGGACCGCATTGTCCGGGACCGAATTGTCCGGTTCCTGATAGCAGCTTTTTAGTGCTTTTTTATATTGGTGAATGTTCTAGAACATTAGTAGAGATATTTTTTTTATGGTAGCTAGTGTACCCAAAATATTGATGATATTATAACAGTCCCTGAATGGGATCAAGCTATTATCTAGGATAATAATTTAGGCTTGTTAACCAACCAACAACACAAACATATACATACGCAATATATAAAAAAAATCAGTTTTAAACATTTTAAATACGTACCATTACTAGCTAGTAAATAATTCACAAACTCCATAAAAACACCATAGCTACCATAACTAATAATGTTAACAAAAAAAGTAAAATTTTTTTATTTTCAAAAACATACTAGCTAGTAAAAAAAACACTAGCTACCATATAATAATATCTATTAAGGTTCTAGAACATTCACCATTATATAGTACAGTAGTACAAATTAAATTTGGTCCAGGACAATTCGATCCCGGACAATTCGGTCCCGGACAATTCGGTCCCGGACAATTCGGTCCCGGAAAATTCGGTCCCAGACAATTCGGTCCCGGACAATTCGGTCCCGGACAATTCGGTCCAGTTAATATGCATGTTTTGGGACCGAATTGTCCTAGTCAGTATCCGGACAATTCGGTCCCAAAACACAAAATTAATGGGACCGAATTGTCCGGGACCGAATTATCCGGACCAAATTGTCGGCCCATGTAAAGAATACCAGACTTTCTACCGTTATATTTCACTTTGCAGTTACCCCCATGTGAAGAATACCAGGTTTTCACCAAAAACACAGGTTACAGAAGGGCTGAATCTAACCAAAACAATAAACGAATTAGTATATGTACAGGTTATAAGACAGAAATAAGCGCTATAAAAAACTTAATAAAGATCAATTAAAAAAATTAAAAAATCTTCATATATAAAATTCCCATAGAAAGTCTACCGAAAAGTGAAATCCTGGTATTCTTCACATGGGCGGAATTGTCCGGGAACGAATTGTCCTGCTTCCTACAGTAACATTAGTGATGCTACCCTTGTGGTCAACCACAGGAATTGGCAGTAATTGATGGATATGTATTCCACCGAATTGAACCGCTCATTCGGCGGCCAACGTTTTAAAAATAATGTTTGCACCACCTGCAATGGCATAAACCGCACCACAAGGACGTCACGGGGAGGTGTAAATGAGCCACCCCAACTCAGGAGCACCAACAAGGAGAGCAAACACGGTGTTTTTTTCCCGGCTCTGTTAAATCTCCGTTTAGTTCGGGGGATCACTCGGTTTAGTGCTGTGCTGCTAACTGCGGCATTAGGCCTTTATCTATTGTTTTGGATTCGTTGCTTATAATTTATTGGAAAAATGTAATACCTACTACTATTATATTTTTTATAATATTAATATAAATTTCTGACCCGGGAGGGGGGGGGGGGGGGGGGGGGGGGGGGGGTAGCAGATCACCAAAATAATTCTTTAGCCATTGCACCAGTATCACTGCCACCCATTTTACATGCTCTTGCTTCCACATATGAAGATACCATACCAGCTTAATTGTGATCTACATCTGATAGAAATTACCACTATTGTCAACAGTGCTTGACAAGGCATTAATGTCAGAATCAGACTCAAATTTATCAAACATAGCAACATAGTAGTAAATCATAGTAAAATTATTATAACACGAGCGAATGAAAAAATACCATAATTGAATTATGGGATTTTGTGGAACGTTTCGATTTATTATTATAAAGCATCACCAAAATGCTACCATAAAATACATAAAAGTTTAAATTAAAATCCTAAATCGCGAATACTGCAACATATGATAAAACAATACAAAAAGAAAATATAGCTTAACTGCTTACATAAATACTGAACTAAGTAAATAGAGCAAGGTAAAATAACTAAATTAATGCTGTGCATACAACAGCAGAATAATTAATACATATTATAGATAGGGTCTATGTATGTGTAGTAAAACATTAGTAAAGGGATTTAGTTTCCCTGAACAACTAAGGTAGCTCTGTCTCGGGAGATAATGAGGCTTTCTTTAATTAGTATGTCGTAGTTACTACTAGCTCTGTCTATATTGTCAAGTCTTTGTGTGCAAACTTGTGATCCTCGTTTAGGGCGTGTTCTCGCATAGTGGAGTGTTTCGGGGAGACTGAAGCTTTTTCCTGTTCGAGGGGAGACCCCCCAAGTGTTCACAGATTCTTGCTTTGTAGTGACGCTCAGGATGTTGCACACGATTACGTTATCCAGTTGGGACTTACTAACATCAGAATATTTT
>JAUCBJ010005211.1:0-28074 GCA_032718475.1 Nemertoderma westbladi
GATAGGATCGGAACCTGGGACTCCGTTGTTGGTGTTACACCACTCTTTGATTTGATCGGAACCTGGGACTCCGTTGTTGGTGTTACACCACTCTTTGATTTGATCGGAACCTGGGACTCCGTTGTTGGTGTGACACCCCTCTTTCATAGGATCGGGACCTGGGACTCCATTTGGGTGACACTCCTCTCCTATAAGATGGGGACCTGGGGATCTGATATTGACTCTTTCCCGTTTCATTAACACTAGCATTATCACTAAAATCAGAACCGGATATTGCACTTCCTCTGCGAGACATTTTAGCTTAACCTTCGCTTAAATGGTACTAATTAGATCTACAGTAATACCAATTTTTTGAACTTTGTATCTTTTTTCCTAGTTCAACAAACCTTGAAATTATGTTAAGCCATAATGTTAACAACCTGCTAGTTTATTCAAATGGTAACAGCAAATTCAAAAATGTGTTATAAGTTCTAGATTCACAATTCTGGAATTTCTAAGGGTTGTACTGTATGATGATTCCTGTACTATTTAATTTGTTTTCCAAAAATATTCTAGAACAAAATTAAGTATCAAAATTGATAGCTAACACGTGTTCTATAACATTTACAAAATAAGTTGAAAAAACTAGCTATATAGTATAAAGATTAAAAAGTTGGCAATTGTAAACCATTTTTCAGAAATCTTTTTCAAAATGAGTGTAGGCCTACTTAGTGTTTTATTAATGGTACAGTAACTAAAGGCCATGATACACCACAGGAGCGGCGAGCGGCAGCGGCGAGCGGCCGCGGCGAGCGGCCACTTTATAAAAATAGAACACATTATTTTCTATGGGTGATGATACACCACAAATGGCTGCTGCCGCTCGCCGCTCCTGTGGTGTATCATGGCCTTAATGTATCAGTGTGTTATTATGATACCAGCAGCTACTACAGTTTAGTTAGTAGTGTAGTGTCTTTCGAAAACCAGTAAAATCCTTTCCCTGATATATTTTAAAAAATATATTGATAGATATATGCCTTGATAAATTATTTAATTAATGTCACAATATTTTATCTTGAAATACTGTAGATGACGACGTCTGCTCAACGCAACGACCACGAACGGCTGAAGATAGCCGTAGAGAATGGCGACATTGTGGCGGTGCGGGGTCTACTGACTCAGAGACAGGCAGATCCAAATATTCATCTTTGGGGTCAAGAAAATATCCTAATGAAAGCCGTGGCGCATAAACAAAATAAGGTGCAATAATGATGTACTGTAGGGGGCTAATAAGTAAGGTGCAATAACAATGTGGGGCCTAATAAATAAGGTGCAATAACAATGTGGGGGCCTAATAAATAAGGTGCAATAACAATGTGGGGGCCTAATAAATAAGGTGCAATAACAATGTGGGGGCCTAATAAATAAGGTGCAATAACAATGTGGGGCCTAATAAATAAGGTGCAATAACAATGTGGGGGCCTAATAAATAAGGTGCAATAACAATGTGGGGGCCTAATAAATAAGGTGCAATAACAATGCGGGGGTCTAATAAATAAGGTGCAATAACAATGTGGGGGTCTAATAAATAAGGTGCAATAACAATGTGGGGGCCTAATAAATAAGGTGCAATAACAATGTGGGGGCCTAATAAATAAGGTGCAATAACAATGTGGGGGCCTAATAAATAAGGTGCAATAACAATGTGGGGCCTAATAAATAAGGTGCAATAACAATGTGGGGGCCTAATAAATAAGGTGCAATAACAATGTGGGGGTCTAATAAATAAGGTGCAATAACATTGTGGGGGTCTAATAAATAAGGTGCAATAACAATGTGGGGGCCTAATAAATAAGGTGCAATAACAATGTGGGGGCCTAATAAATAAGGTGCAATAACAATGTGGGGGCCTAATACATGAACTTCATCAACATCGAGAAATGATTAAGTGAAACAAACATAAAGTTGATTCGTGTCTTTTATATACGGTAGTTATGAAAAATATATCCGGTAACTTATATTTCAATAAAAACATTAAACAAATTTAAATAACAACATAAATCATTATTTTTCATTTCAGGTTGTGGAGGAACTGATTAAGTTTGGAGCTGATCCCACATACTCTTACGACAATGGGCGCGGACAAAAGGTGGACATTCAAAGCTACACTGTGTTCTACAAGAACCCGGAGGCCTGGGAAATAATACAGAGATATCAGCACAAACTGTAGAGTATATATAAAAAATACGCTATCTTTATACGAGTTATGAAATATTAAAAACGCGCTTATGTACACTTTTTTGTATCTTGCAACACCATTTCTAGAATATAGCTGTCGTAATTCTGCACTAACCAAAATAAGAAACGAAAGTCAATGGAAGAATACATTAGAACAGCTGGTTAGATCAACAGTTTCAATTTTGCGAATAATGAATACTGTTATGGAAATTAAATTGGATGTGGTATGTATAATATATTTGATGCACATTTTTGAGGAATTAGTTAAGTTTCTAAGATAATTGGTTTTGATAAATTGAATAAATTGGTTTTAATAAATTGCTAATTAGTTCTATTGCCCAGTAAAACATGCCCTTGCGAATCGAATGTGTTAATGATGCGACAGGTGATTTTCTTGTGACTCACGAAGTAGCTTTTACACTTTTACACAGATTTACACATGCGATTTAGAGCATTCGAATATCTTGCTTATGTTACACATGTAAGTACTTCATTATACATGTGATATTATGTGTATTATATTACGAGTGACATTATACATGTTCCTAATTATATTTTCACCTGTGATACACACATGCTGTTCATTGTTCATGTGTCATTACCGGTACTTATATTAGGAGGTTTAAAATATTTTATACGGTATACTGGTACACCAACCAACAAGGGGTTGATAAGAGATATTGGAATTTGGCGGGAACAGCGTCGTGTATCGTTCATTGTGTAAGAAAGGGATGCATCGCAGCTCAACCTGTCTCAATGATACGAGAACTTATATCGCGCTGATTTATCGCGCTATATCGTTTACTAAAGAATAAGTGACTTTTCATAACTTTCTTTTTGTGTGTTCACGATCCAAATAGTTAGGGTTTAGGCCTACAATCTACAATAAGGTATAACTTGTGGGGCGAGCGACGAAAGTAAGCTTAGCTACAGTAGCATACAGGTACCACTAACTCAATCGGTGTGTCTGTTGATCTGTTGTGTTCAATTTTAAACGTTAATAAATCAGCCAAATGTTAATGAAATTTAACCAAACTTGGTACACATGTAGTCTGGCAAAAGTTTAGAAATTTTCCAAGTTGAATTTCCGCGTGGCCTTCAAGAAGCTAAGATAATAGCAGTTAATTACATAATTAAGTTGATTAGGGTAAAAACAGCAATTTTAACCTGCCTCTTAAAGGATATTATTTATTTTTTAGTTTAAGATTTAAATAATTATACTTCAAAATTATATAACTGTATTCCCCATACGCCATTCCATTATAGTTTTTAATTAGTTCAAGAGATTTGCTTTAAGAAATCTGTTTTTAATTGATCTAAACGTAATTAAATTATCAAAATCCACCGTATCTCTATACTTCCAGCTCCCTCATTCATTGGCATGCTTGCTATTGCCTAGCCTATCTGCTGGCGCTGGGAACCAGTCCAACCAGATCAGCACTACTTGGCAACGGGTAATTACATCAATAGGACATAGCCACTACAGTAATGTAAGGTACCAGACTAATAAGCCAGTTTGCTTTATCTGCCTTTCATTAATCCTCTGTGCTCCTTTGGGTTGGGGTGGTGCAGATTAAAAGGGCGGTTGAAGCAAGGGGGGGGGGATCTTTCCTCTCTTATTTGATTTATTCTTATTGGCGTTTTGGTTAAATTTTCTTAATTATTTATTTAAATTTCTCAAATACTGATTTTGTGATACAGTCGCTCAATTTTAATTTGTATCTAATAACTGAGCCTCGTCCTGCGCGATGGCCCCACGAACGTGTATTACTGTAGTTGTGTAATGAATTGGAATGAATCTCATACTACAGTAGCAAGCACTGTAAACACTGATCTTGATAAACTAAACTTATGGCTATACGATTACAAACTTTCTCTTAACTTAAAAAAGACCGAATATTTATTCATATCCAACATACACAACAAACAAAACTGACACAGACATAGTCATATAAGACACGTTTGTGGGGCCTTCGCGCAGGACACGGCCCAGTTATAAGATACAAATTAAAATTGAGCGACTGTTTCACAAAATCAGTATTTGAGAAATTTAACCATACCGCCAATCAATCAAAGAAAGGGGGACAGTACGTGTTCAGCCCTTTTAATCTGCCCCCCCCCCCCCCTTCCTACCAACCAATACATAACCGCGACATCTACCACCCAAGGGGCGGAAGGGTAGCTCAAACTTATTTCCAATCACACGTTCAATATGCGAAGCCATGTGGTTTATAGGAAATATCGAGAATTCGAGAAAATCGAGAATTCTAGAAACTCGATCGAAATAACTGCTCATCCCAGTATCCGTCCGTAGTCACCGGACAGCTGCGGTTTATTCCCGTAGAACAGTAGTGGGCCTGAGTGAGGCATGAGGAACTTGGCAGTGGCCCGCATTTCGATCCGACCGACCGCCGTATTCCCAGTGTAGTAAATAGAATCTTACTGACAAGCAAGCAATTCTGTAGTATTTATTCCTCAGTTAATCGCATCTTGATGCCACTCGGATGCTCGGGTCCAGATACATCGGGCTGTTGGAAGCTGTTTAGATGAAGAAGTTGTTTAGATGGCCTTGCCAACGACCTGAAGACGGTACCGGTAACTCTGTACCACTGTAACAGTTAGCAGTACCGGTACCGTACTGTAATCTTGTAGTCTCCTAGCAACCAGCTGATGCCAAGCCTAATAATTTTTGGGTAGATTAATTTATTATAACTGTAAGACAGTTACACAGATGCTGCACAAAGACCCCACGCAAATTCAACTTGGAAAATTTCTAAACTTTTGCCAGACTACATATGTACCAAGTTTGGATATATTTTATCGAGATTTAGCTGAGTTATTAACGTTTAAAATTGGACACAACAGATCAACAGAACAACAGATCAACAGAACAACAGATCAACAGAATAACAGACACACCGATTGAAGTAGTGGTACCTGTATGCTAAGCTCGCTTACTTTCGTCGCTCGCCCCACAAAGTAATTAAAAAACATATCAAACAAAAAGTTTAGGTCTATAGCAATGTTGGTTTTGATCACTATTAATAGATTATTATTATTATTAATAATATTGGGAATCTCTTGTAAATTTCAATTTCAATTTCTTTGATAATTTGGACTAATTTGGACTATAAGTTGGACTCAGCGACCTTAAAAACCTACATAATGGCCAAAATTACAGTATTTTATATAAATCTATAGGGACCCTGATTTTTAGTACTTGTATTTTTCATGAAAGAATTATAAATAGCGTTTATACCACAAGGTACCACAAGGTTTTCATTTCAACCCATTTTTATAGGTTATCTGGACTTTTGAATCGATTGAAAGTAATATTGAAGTTTCAAGTCTTAGTGGTACATCATTATTGGTACACCACAATTTGGGCGTGGTTCTTTTTCAAAATTTGAATAAGTGCCACTCCCTAGTTTTGGTGCACCAAAAATGCCGAACCACTAACTGACTAAGTCTTCAGGCTTCTATAATACTTCAATTGATTCAGCGGTCCAGAAAACCTATAAATCTGCGTTGAAATCACAACTTTGGTTTATTTTCCGAATCTCGTATTTTTTAATATTTGAAGGGCCACACCCTAATTTTGGTGCTCCAAAAAGGACGATCCACTAAGTCTTCAGGCTTCGATAATATTTTCAATCGATTCAGCGGTCCAGAAAACCTATAACAACGCGTTGAAATCAAAAGATGGGGATATTTTCGGAATATTGTATTTTTCAAAATTTGAAGTGCCACACCCACACCCAAATAGCATCCAGTTCAATTTTCGGAAATGGAATATAATCACATTCGATTCAGCGTAGTGAAAAACCTACTAATGCTAGCCAACATTGCCTCATTATCAGTTTTTTTAATATCAAAAAATGTATATTTTGTCCTGGGACTCATACTTCTATTTTTCATGAAAATTATTATACCCATACCCACCTCATGAAATTTTCATTTTTTTGGATTTGAAAATGTTCTTCGAATGATATTTTTCACCTACAGCCCAAATTTCGTAGGATTTTATTTGATGATTACAAAAATACAGCGAGGGGCCGAATCGACCCCTCGCCAGTGCTGCTAATGGTCTAAACACCCCAGTGGTAATAGGGTTAATGAATGCTCTGTTTTTATAAACTTTTTAACTTTATCTAAGGTGCTATTCATTGGGAGCTCCAGCATCGTTATCTATATTATTGAGATCTTTTACGTCAGTTGAATCTAGAATTACAAAAATGCCCACATGTACTAAAATGCTTTTCATTTGATGGAACATTCTCAATGTTGATTGATTCCGGTTTCGGTTTGAGATTACTGCCTCCACAGTCGTGATTAACTGAAAATTTATTTCAGAAAAGTTATGCTTCATAGTATTAACCTCTTAACGAACCACTTTTTTAGCGGCAACCTGTCAAAAAATGACCTATTTTTTTTATTGTCATTTTCGATAGCCTATAACTAGCGGATGAAAAAAAATATATTTCCAGTAAAATATATGCATTTTTTAGTGAAATATCCAGCCTTCTATAAGCTATCAAGAACTCATCCCGAGTTAACTCGTGCATGAAATAATCATGTAAATTCGCGAAAAAATAATATAAAAATAATAATAATAATAAAAAAGTGTGCACCATATAATTATTGGTTTGATAAATAAAATTCACACTAAAGTCTGTACTATAAGTCTGTTTGTACATCTGTTGTTGTCCGACAAAATTTGTCCGATTTCTGAAACAAAAAAAGTGCAACTATTTGTATTTACACACAATGACAAAATTTCCAAGCACATACAGTATATTTTCATTTCTTTCATCTAGTTCTATAATAGTTGTTCTGAAGTATGTCGATCTGTTTACTCTTCGTCTAGTTGTCTGCAAGTCTGTTTGTCTGTCCGTCGGTCTGTTTGTCTGTGCATTTGCTTGTATAGACATCAGTATTTACTGAAATTTTTGAAAATCTATGGACTGCATCACGAATGACTCTTTGTAAAACAAGCTTACTGTACACTTTTCTGTCCAGTGTGTTTTCTCGTTTGTTTGTAAGACTGATTTGAGGGTTGTCTGTTTGTCAGACAAAATTGTCAGTTATTTGAAATAATTTTTAACTTTGACAACATTACAGCTACTTCCAAGCTCTTACACGATTTAGATTCACGGCGCACCTTTTTCCCCCTGGAGTCCTTCTTCTTGGAAGAAACAACACAAACTCTGGTCGGATTTTTCTTCGTTGTGGATGGTATTATATCAGGGAAATGGCGTTCGCTAAGGCGGGCAGGATTATCAGACAAAGATGGCCGCCCCCTTGATCTAGCAACTGGGTTAGATTTGGGTCATTTAGAAATATTATAAAATTATATTTTTAAAAAGTAATTTGGCAACGTACTGGTGCGGTAACAAAACAAATAAAGGATAAAATATAAAGAATGAAGAATGTAAATAATGGAATCTCCAATATACAATAGATCTGCATGTTATTGTTGTAACTACCGTACCTAACTAAGTTATTATTGCTGGAACACAACCAATAAGAAATTGATCTGCAGGGCTGGAAGTTGTGTGTCTCATAGAGGCCACAAACAATCCATTTACATCATAAAACCAATCACAAATCAGCATCTATATCATTGTTAAAGTTTTCCACTTGGCTAAGGTAAGCTATTTTTAGATATCCAATCAAATAATTCACGGCTATATTCGAGTTTGGTTTCAGTTTTCAACAGAAAACTGTTTGCACGAGTTAACTCGGGTTAGTCTGAATTATCCATTTTCTTGAACCCGAATTTATTCGGGATAATTCGTTAAGGGGTTAATTTGGGCTTGCATAATAATTATATTATGGCGTTCATGACTGATTTCATCTGATATTCTTGATTTTCTTCTTTTAGCATTGAGTTACTATTCTCTAACTTGCAAATTATAGACTGTAGAGCAGCTGTCCCTGCAATGATATCACTCTTTAAGGATTCCAACGTTGTACCCTCCTATACGACTTTGTTATAAAATCTTTTCAGCCGCTTTTTGCACTCTTCGGTAAAGCTATTTTCATGGACACATATCATTAATTCGTAAATATCAGTACACTTTCTTGATCAGAACCCCTTGATTTTAAACCAAGAGTTGCTGATTGAATTGGCGTCATTAAATTCTGAACTTCTCTAAATATTTTTAATACTCTCTGGAATTACTATAAAAAATTTGATAAACAATTGGAAATCCACCTCCGGAGATCATAACTGCTGTTGTAGTAAGGTAGTAAGTACCTCGTTATTGGTTGTGACCAAGGCTTCCGAATAGAGACATAGTAGTGCACCATAATCATTTACGGTTGTCTGCTTGGGGTAGGTATGTCTGTAGTTGATGATATTCCAACGGTTATGACTCTTGTATCTAACATTGTCAATGTAGATCATTATATCACGAATCTTGTAAGTATTTTCGGTGGTAAATTGCCTGTTGAAAGAGCATAATGTATAGACAGTGTGCTCAGCAGGGCAAGCTACATGCAATACATAGTGCACATTATCACAATCAGGAAAAGGGATGAGCCTAGAATTGACTATTTCACAGTTACTAGTTATATATTTGATTAAGTTTGCCTTTATTATGCTATTATCCCGTAGTTGTGTGCAGAAAGATGAGTCAATATAGCAAATATCAGAGTAACTTATCTCTAGTGCACATAAGAAAGAATCAATAGTGGACGTTTCTATAGGTTCTCCCAACCTCTTTATTGATTCAATGCTTTCGCGACTAACCACAAATGGTGTTCGTGGATTCCTCATAGGTAGACGAGTTGCTGCTTTTACATTTTCTTCAGTACTGGATTGGCTGTCGTTGTCTGTAAAAATGGAGATAGTGGGTCGTTGTGAAAGGATCAATTCCGGTAGATGTATCGGAGTAGACTTAGGATTACTAGACACATAGTTATTAATATCACAAACTCTAGTGTGCCATATCCCACCATCATCACCAAAGTCCTGACCTTCAGCAACATAATTTTGAAAGGAAAAGGATGGTGCATCCACAAGACTCTGCGTGTGCGTAGGCTTATATTCTTCAATTATTTCAAAATCTTTGTTATCTATTTCATGTAGAACTCCCTCCGAGGAGGGATTGGTTGGAGAGGAAGATAAATAGACTGCGTCACTAGAATCTTTATCTTTATTTTGTTGAGATAAACTCTCGCTCAGCTTTTTTTTTCATAAACCTTCAGACGTTCTATCATTACCTTTTTACTTCCAGATTTGATAAGTCCGCGAGATTTCAATTCTTCCCGTAATTCAACCACATTCTTAGAGTTCCATTCTTGTGTATTAGATATTATTGAAGTTAATAATTATTTGGTGTAGGCTTGTGTTTTTTTATTTTTTTTTAAATAATTTGTGAAAAAAAATAATAATAAATAAATAAATAAATTTGTATTCCTCAAGTTAGCTATTTTTCAAAGTAATTAATAATCAAAATTTATCAATATATTATAAATCGTATTTTTGTGGCAACAATTACGAAATAGCTATTAATTAAAACAAAATTAAATCAGTAAATATACTCTGAGAATTTAGTCACACTCCTCTTATTATGATTATTAGAATTACTAGAATTCCGTCTAGTTTCATCATGATCAGTTTCCTCAAAAACCCATATACACCCCTACCTTTAGAATTATTAAACCAAACACAAATTTTTTAGTTTGATATTTTTTTTACTGTACTTGAACTTTTCTTCCTGGGTTACCAAAATAGCACCAGAAATTATGGTTGCAATGCCAAAAAATATTTTTAACAATTTTTATCATGATCAGCTACCTCGAAAGCCCTTATTCCATCAAAATTTTATTTAAAATGACCCCCCCCCCCCCCCCCCCCCCTCTTTGGTAAAGAATACCAATACCAGTCTCCCAAGATTTGTTAGTAACGGGAAAACACCGACACTCCCAGTCCCGTCTGTGTTGTGACTGTTAGTAACGGGAAAATTATTACTTGAACTGTCTCTGTTGTCTACAATTAAATTATACATTTGATTATAATTATTTGTTATAATATTTGATATCGTTCCGGTAAATTCAATTTGTTTTCTTCTGTTATTGGATTAATATAATATCGCTGATACCCCGGAGATCAAAGACATTTTCTAGACACCAAACCCAGGTAGGTTTCTATAGCTAAGCAATATTGATAACCTGGACAATTGTGTCAGATTTATGTGTGGTGTCTTGCCTCTAACTCAATAATTATTTAATCTATGGCGATATTTCTTACCTGTAATGCAAGTGAAGCTCTTAATATTAAGGCCATGATTGAGAGTTGTCATAAATTAAATACCATAGCTATAATAATATAAACAGATACAGAATAGTTGCAATACGTTTCCCCTAAAGGGAAACACAATCGCCAGACTTGAGGCCTACGTAAATAATTAGTCAGACATTTAATTATTGTATTGTGCCGCCACACCCTCCGGTACAGTATATTAGCGAAATAAGATGATCAATTACCGTTATAGACTGAGCGAAACATTGAGCAAATCAATACAATTGTGGGGAAGAGGGGATAAAAGTGATTCACTAGAACGGCCTTCCATTAGAAGGTACACTAGCGCCCTACCGTTTAAAGTGTTTCAGACTGGGTTTACTCTCATTCTTGTGTGCTCTACAAAACAATAGGAAATAGTCAAAATATATAAAATAGAGGTTAAAAACGTCTTTTTTTCATCAAATGCGCTAACAGTGACATACAGTACCTTCCATGTTTGCATAGCAGAATAGAATGTAACGAAATAATTTTTTATACAAACTGAACTTTGTAATCTAGTTAATCATTTACAATAAGATGATATAGCCCAACTAACAGGTCCTACATTTGCTCTATAAATGGACTCATTGTTCACGAAATTTCCTCTTCTATGCAGTATAATTGCTGGTATTTTAATTAGTCGCCAAATTAATTTGGGAAGACTTTCTCTGTTATAGTGTCAGGAAAGTAGTCCGTGTGGTTTAGATAATCATGGTCTGTGGTAAATGACGTCACAAATGTTACCCAACAATACCATCCTGTTAATATTTCACCAAATAACAGTAACCATCTCAAAACTAAATGCAGTCTTATTTGTCCCTAAGCAAGACACTTCATGCATTAGTGCTTACGGAAACCCAAGGTACAATAGGAACCTGGCTTATTCTGGAAGAATAATTAAAGGGTAGGATATGGAGTTATGCAGTGGCCAACCTTAGGAGTTACTATGGCGCCATCCTTACCTTAAAGGTAACTGCCATGAGAGAGGAGCCTTAAGGTTGCCTCTTTTTGTGTTTCACGCCGTCACATTTACTTGACTATACTTTTAGTTTAATAAACGTTGACTGCCTAAACTGTAAATATAAATTTAAGATTCAACCTAAAGACTTGGTCCGGAAGGGAACCCAGTACTTTCACATCCTAATTCTGCGCTTTACAAAGTCAGATATTGGTGAAAGAGTTCAAAGATAAGCTTTCAGTAAACTTCAACAAGAATTAGGCCTACAGTACATTCTTTTTGAGGGTACCTCAACAATATCTCCTCACCCACGTCAACTAATACCAAAACAAAGTGAGTAACAACAGCGATGCATGGTGCAGGAGAATTCTGAAACCTCCATATTGAAATTATTGACATGTTACTCATATTACGCTTTACCGGTATACAGTATAGAATCTGTAAAGTAGTTCTTTTAAAAAAACAAAAATTAAACTGTAACCTCTGCCCTGACTTGTTTATTGTTTCGGTTAGAATAGATTAAAACAGTAGGCCTAACATATTCCTTTACCTCAATAGATAAATTAACATTAATAAGCTCTTGTTTAATATTGTGAATTACGTGGAGAGGGCTGCTAAGGAAGTTGAATTGAATATAAATGTTACCAAAACCGAATTCATGACTTTTAATGTTGATGGATGCTTAACAACAATCGATAATAATCAACTAAGGAAGTTTGACGACTTCCAGTACTTTTGGGTCATGGTTAGAGAGCAGCAAAAAAGACATAGAAGTTAGGAAAGCAAAGGCAATGGTTGGGTAGCTCTATTAAAAAAGACTATTTTTTCCGAGCCACAATGGGAAGTGTACTTGTGTAAGACATGGACACTGACGAAATTACATGAAAAACTAATTAATGGTTGCAACATAAAACTACTAAGGGCACCCCTAAACATCAGCTGGAGACAACAAATGACAAACCCCGATTACCACCTGTATCAACCACCCTCCGAGAACGCAGATTAAGATTCAGTGGGCCCTGCTGGAGAAGTGAATACGAGGTCATACCAGATCTACTTTTCTGACAACCAACACATAGATACAGTACCCATGGACAACCGGCTATGACAAATATAGACCAACTTCAAGGGATACTTTACTTGGGAGAAACGAAATGCGACAACTATGAAGAATCGGGAAGCCTGTAAGGATCTCATTTCCACAGTTAGAATTCACTCGACCTAGTAGTAGTACCAGTAGCAGGAATTAGTGTATCCGATGATGTAACTAAATAGAAAATTATAAATAATGTACAGTTAGGTATAGTACTGTAAGTGATTAACCTATTACCGTTATTTATGAGTAAACCAATGGCTAAACCCGAACAAGATCAACTGGGAGAGGAACTGGAAGTGGAACTGGCACATGTTGGTTCCGTATCTGATAAGCAGCCGATATGTGGCGAGCCAACACAGTCCTTCTCGAAGAGACTGATACTGTTAGGAGTGATGTTGGTGACCCTCCAAGTAACGCCGGGGTGGTGTGTAACTCTGCTAGAATCATTCTTTCCACTCGTGGTCCAACCTCGGAACTGGCCTAACTCTCTAATAGGAGCCCTATTTACTATTTTCTCAGTAGCCAGAATCATTATCTATATATTCTTCACACACAAGATTAACAGTTGGGGGACCCGGATATCTGTTGGGTTACTCGGAACATTTGGCGCTGCCTCACTTCTCTGTTTCGGGTTCGTCCAATACGTCACCAACAACATTGGCTACATTATTCTATGCTTCACTCTCAGAGTATTCGAAGCAATAGGCCTCAATATCGGCTGCATCTACGGTTACAGTCTACTAATGGATTTGTTTCCAAAACATAGGACTTTGGTTACCGGCCTATCAGTTATTGCTTCTAGTCTAGGCAACGCTATTGGACCGACAGTTGGTGCTTTGTCCTACGCTAACATCGGTTTCCAAGCAACGTTTATCATACCTGGGGTGTTGTTCGGCCTACTTAGCCTCTACTGTTGTTTGGAATCACAACCCAGTCTACTCGATAGAAGCAGTTCAAACGAAAACAGACCGACTTATTGGAGTCTATATAAAAATTTTGGAATTTCCATTCTGGCTATCCTCCAATCTTATATTAAAGGATGCTCTATGTTTTATACGTCGAATTACGCTTTACACCTGTTCCGTGTTTTCCGCAAAAATCAGAACCAAATCGGTGGTATTTTTGCGATTTATCCTGTAGTTTCATCTGTGGTCGGATTATCAGCCACTTTTGTGATGCAGAAATACCCCCGACTTAACCCAATATACCCTACCGCTCTGGGTTATGTATTGACTCCGGTTGCTATGCAACTACTGGGTCCCACCAATGGTAACGAAGAATTGTCAGAATTTGTGTTATCGCTTATGGGATGTTTTCTCATTGGTCTAGCCAGCGGATTGACACGCAACCCGGGTCTAGAGATGCAGACACGGATCGCACTGGGTCCAGGGGGTTGCCCAGACAACGTAGACACTAGGACTCTACTACAGACGGGCTTCAAGATTACCTTCTCCATAGGGAACATTGGGGGACCTATCTTTGGTGGTCTTCTCACCGACTATTACGGTTTCCCTGTTACCAGCTGTATTTTCAGTCTGTTCGGCCTGCCAATTATTGTAACACTCTTAATTCATATGGCAGTAGATAAAGTAAAGGGTTGGAATATTTATTTCTAATGAACAATATTAACATAAATTGACAAAATTATTTATTACTTGGGCAATAATTCGAACTATTTTTTTTACATTCTCGAAGCATTCTATTTACCGAGCGCGCCGGCCGGCGAGGTTAATAAAGTGCCGAGAGAATATCGAACAAAAAGTTCTAAGTTTTTTCCCTGGTAAAAAGTTATATTAATCTTAAATTGTAGATAGAGCAATAAAAGATAGCGCAATAGAGTTTTACAAAATAAATTGAACTGTAGTATTTTATTCCAAAATTGTAACATTACTCAATGTCGTTAGTATTAACAGCGAGTTGTTATTTAGCACTTTACAACTTTAGAGGACATTCCAGTATTGTATAGCCGTCTACATTTTGTATTGTATTTGGTGTATTATTATTTATGTAATGTCCCGACGGCGAGCTGTAAAGTTACGCTGTCATGGTTACCACATAGACTAACTACCATATAATATCACATACTACCATATACTACAATACTACCATATACCACATAAACTATATAATTGCCGGACAGCCATATTGGCTTCTTACTGCATTACCTGCCGGTAGCTATTAATAACCGGTAGCTATAAACTATTAACATGGCTCCAAACGCCACCATAAATATAAGCTAACTTTTTTATAACATAATTATATTTATTTGTGTGGAATTAATTTCGCACTACCAAATCGCCAAGGCGACATATTTTCTATCTTTATATCGCAGTGCGACATTATTTCTCAGTATGTCCCTACGCCATACATTTTACTATGTATTTCCAGTATATCGAGTATGTCACCGCGGCATTGATAGGTTGTTCTAGAATGTTTTAGTGCATAACTACAAATAATTCCCCAGAAATAAATAAAATTAGATTTGTCATTGTGGCTGCCGGACTAATAGTTCACAATTTTATGAACAATGACGTATATACACCATGTCCCGTAATATAGTGTCATTTCCTGATGATACGGACGCCCCACCCCCCCCCCCCCCCCCCCCTTCCCCAGATTTCTCTACAAATCTTTATCATATGTTTTGAAATTTGAAACACAACTATAATTCCACTCACCGTCGTTGACCCCATGAAGTCGGAATTTTCGATTTTGCCTTTAATTTTTTTTTATAAGCGTTTTAAAAAGTTTCTTTTGCGAAATCGCACCCTCCGTATCGTGGCCATTCTTCACATTAGTCGTATTTTTTTCATAACATTAAACAGCTTACGTTGCAAGGATTCCAAATATGTAACAATATTTGAATTTCGTTGGGAAACAGCTGAGATATAGGCGTTCAAATATTGCAAGAAGGGTCATTCGCTGTAGGCCATTTATTTTATCAAATAAATACACAAACTTGTAGAATGTGTTATTTATTTTATGAGTTGGTTGGCAACAGGGTATTCCTATCCAATAGATATATTGTGTAGCTATTCATACATAAACAAAATGTTCCAGAACATTGTGTGTTTATTAATTAGAATAAATGGCCTTCAACGAACAATAATTCTTGCAATCTTTGAACTCCTATATCTCATTTGTTTCTCAACGAAATTCAACCATTGTTACATATTTGGAATACTTGGAACGAAAGCTTTCTAATGATATGAAAAAATTACGACTAATTTTAAGAATGGCCATGATACGGAGGGTGCTATTTCGCAAAATACACTTTTTTAAAACGCATATAAAAAAAATTAAAGACAAAATCGAAAATTCCGACTTTATGGGGTCAACAACGGTGAGTGGAACTAGTTGTGTTTCAAACTTCAAGCAATATGATAAAGATTTGTCTAAAAATCTGGGGGGGGGGGGGGGGGGTCCGTGTCATCAGAAAATGACACTATATTACGGGTCGTGGTGTAATATAATATATACAATCATTTCGTAATGTTACAATTTTGGAATAAAACTACATACATACTTGTTGCAAAGTACTTTACAATGTTCTGATCCTCGTGGCTTTATTTTCACTCACTCACTAACGTTCGTTCGTGTAACAAAGCACTCAGATCATCACACTGTAAAGTGCTACTTTATACACAAGTATGTAAATAGTTATTGCTATATGGATTCCATAGTTACTGCGAGTCCAATTATTGAACTCGTCAACTCCCGATGCTGCGTTACTCAATGTTAAATAATTTAGAGTTTTTTTTAGTGTTATAATTTAATATTTATTACGTAACTAAAAGTAATTATAATTAAATAATAAAATAATTATTAAATAGTGTATTTATTATTCATTTGGTGTGTTTTTGTATTGAGTTAAAGAATCCACTATTTGAAATTCTTACATGGCGGAAATTGATTCAAAACAAGTTAATTCATTATTCTAGAATAATATTTATTTATCTCAAACAGTACAGTTGTTAGCTATAAAAACAAATCGCAATTTTTAGTTAAATTAGAAATCCCGTAGCTTTTTTATAAAGCAAACAAAAAATACACATTTTATATTAGATTGTGGATCGAAATGGGACGTGGTTCGCCATGTGCGACTATATAGAATTCATAGATAACGGCACCACATGCTGTAGTCAACTCAACTTTTGAAATAATATTAATTTCATTGCTTACTCGGCAAATATCTTTGGTGTTCGTGGTACCACAATATTTACTACTGCTGTTCCATCTGCGTTGAGTACATCATATAGGCGTTGTCTTTGAAAGATTTGCTTTACTCCTTTATTTATTTTTTTTTTCAAATACTGAACCGCGCAATATGTTTAGGGGATTTCTTGATTCGAAAATGTTTCACTTTTGGTATATTTTAGAAGATTGTGACCCTGATTCTGGTAGACTCCTAACCTTACCAAATAATTAGCAGGTGTGTAATTGGTAACAGGCACAGGGTAGAAAGTGAAGGTATCGTACTTGTGTACACATAACAATTTTTACCATAGATTCCATGGCAACAACGCAATTATAAAATTTCTAGAATCACTTCGAACATTGATCGTAATCAACCTTATAAGAAGTGATTGAGAATATATAAAATTTAAGTCACATAATAATGTTATTTAAATGTAAAAAGCGACTTGAACACAATGATACAGGAAACAGGTAGATTATAATACACATTAAAGTAAACATAATACCCATCTGTGTAAGCGGATTCAATTCCCTGCACTACCCAGCGGAAAATAGGGAAAGTGGCTTTTTACCAATTATAGTTGGCTAGGTGACATTAGTAATATAATGTCACCTAACAACCAACGTAGGCAATACTCATTGCCAGCCACAATCAGAGTTGATAGGCCATAAACCATCTCAAGGGGACAAAGGGTCTAGCAAGTGGGGATAATGGCAGCAAGGAGATATTAATACTGTAGGATAGCCAATGATGGGACAGAATACCATCTGATTGGAGTGCATTCATTGGCCAGGCCATGTAGAGCAGTAGGAATATTCAATATGTGTTGGTAATATAACCATTGCATTTATTGCTTGTAATTCAGTTGGTATTTGTAGAGCTGTGGGACCAGGACGGTTTTAACCCTCGTCATTAACCGTGCTATTATTATATTCTGATTGTGCTATTATTATATTCTGACATTACGAACAACTGCCGCTAAAACTCAATTGGTTTTTATTCAACCGGCCTTCGGCCTTACAGATTCAGATATAAGCCTTTCAGCAGCCTACGGACGCGGCGACGCGTATAGCCCGATAAGCGAACACATCCGGTTGGGATTCCCTCGCCAACTCAGAAATCCCTTCACAGTTAAAACCTCGAGTCAACACCCATTCAAACTCAAAGAAACTGTAACAACAGCCAACGACACATAACGATGAGCAAACAACAGTCGCCCCAAGGTCCAGAGGGAGAAGCGAGCCCGCTGCGTACTCCAAGCGATAGAGATCAATGGATCCAGGAGGCAGCGACAAGGCTGCACCGGCCCGCCACACCGGATTCGGTGCAGAGAGAGGAATCGGAGGTCGAAGAGGACAGTGGCCGAGTATGAGGGGAAGAGGGACGCGAGTCAGCGCGAGATCAGAGGGGCGAACGAGGTACCAGTGTCGCCGGCCAACCAGTGGCCGAGGTTGGCGAGCGGCCCACCGGAACAGCAATGGTGGGGCCGACGGGCCGACGGACTGTTCGAATTGTGGCGATCCGAGGTAATACCACCTCGTATAGTGTACGTAGGGCCCTATCTAGTAGATGCATGGGGGATTAAGATAGTGGGATGGGCGGATCCGCACGACGCCAAACCCGAGGTTAACCCCGAAGATTCGGTCTCATCGGTTAGTAGAAATGTTAGCAAGCACGGCAAAATTAGTAGAACGAACATGCGACGGGACTCCGTCGCAACTGAAAAGTCCGCTCCATCCTCCGCAAAAGCAAGAATGGTGTTAGAGATAGATCTGGCGTGTCAGCTAGACATGGTCGCATTAGATCAAAAGGAACTAAAGAGACAGCTGGATGAGGGGACTGCATTGCTGGAAATGGAAAGGGAACTAGCGAGAGAGTGTAAAGAAAGGGCCAAGAAAGTGGCGAAAATATTTAGAGAGCGTGAGGAGAGAGAAGAGAGTGAGCGTGAGGAGCGGGAGGCGAGAGAAGAGAACGAGCGCAAAGAGCGGGAAGCAAGGAAAGCTGCGTTGATTGAGAGAGAAGTGAACGAGCGCAGAGAGCAGGAGGCGAGGGAGGCAGAGTTAGCTGATCAGAGTGTTAGAGAGGACAGAGAGAGAGAGAGGGGGCGGGTAAACGAATGAGGGATGATATGCATACCCTGTTGAGGGGGTTGATGCAGTATCAGGCGAAGCAAAAATGCCGATTAGAACTGGCGAAAATGGGTTTATCAGAGAGCGAAGCTGGTTCGGGAAGTATTTATGAGGAACCAGGGGTGATTGAAACCTTTGTTAATACCCCACTTATAGGTACCGGATGACAGTCCCAGAACTGGTGTGACCGGATGGATGGGGGGGGGGGGGGGGGGTAATGACAATACGTTCAATGAGAACGTTAATATTAATAATACCGTAGTAGATAACCCTAATAATAATGAAACATTTCTTGCAGGAAATAATGTTTTAATAAATAATAATAATGTAAATATTGCTGCGCTGGACAACCAAAATAATTTAAATAATAATGCGAGTAGTGGTACAGTAAATAACAATATTATGAATAATCCTGGTGGAATTAATCAAAATAATCCAAGTAATAATATAACAAATCATCAGAGTGAGGCTAGTGGCAGTATAATTAGTAAAAACGTTGGGGAAATAGGTAATTCGCCTAGTGGGGGCCTACAAGGCTCCGCGGTTGCGCAGGGAGAAACACAGGCGAATGAACCCAGGGAGAACAGAAGTAAGGTGTCGACTGGAGGGGAACATGGGCAGGGGGGGGCGGAAGGGGCGAAGTGAGAAGTGACAGGTGGGGGGGGGGGGGGGGGGGGGTAGGGGCTACGGGCATCCCACTGCAACGAGTTAGAGACGAAAGGGGCGGAGTGAGAAGTGACGGGTGGGGGGGGGGGTTGCTATGGGCACCCCACCGCAACCAGTTAGAGGCGAAAAGGGCAAAGTGAGAAGTAACGGGTGGGGTAGGTGCTATGAGCAGAGCACCCCACCACAACCAGTTAGTGACGAAAAAGGGGGGGGGGGGTGGGGGCAGTAAATGCCCCACAGATGTCAACAGGAAATGCGTGTGGTGATTCAAGTGAACCGGGGCTCCCAACGATGAAGGAGAATAGAGGGGGGGGGCAACAGATGCCCCACGAGCGTTGGCGAGAAATGCACGTGGTGGCTTAAGTGAACCATGGCAGCCGATGATGAAGGATAGTAGAAGGGCAACGAATATCCGCGAGGCCGTACAACCTGGGCAGAGGGAGGGACATTGATGCCGTAAGTGGCCAAACGAGAAAACGTCGAGCCCACTCGGAAGACGGAAGGAGAACAGTAGAGTTCATCCAGGAGGTCGATACAAGACCTCATGAATGTGGATATGACGCCGAAACCAGAGGAGGTAAGGAGGAACGAGGAAATGTAGCTACGGGCAACCAGAGACGTCGAGACAGGACTGACAGCGAACCGTCGATAGTTTAACTAGAGGGGGAGAGCCAGTGGGGTCGTACTTCGGGAGATTGCCGTTGCCCCAGAGAAACACAACCTGGCGAAATATACCACACACCAGGTGAGGGGTACAGAGTGTACCGGTATGAGGATGAAGACAGAGGAAGGGAATGGAGGGAAACTTCGCGTTAGAACATAGATGCCGATCGACGATATGGTAGTCGCGGGGAGGAGATCTCTGAATATTTGAGAAGATTAAACTTCGATCTGGAGGAACACAGGCAGACTGCAGGACACACTGTAGGTCTTACTGCACATAATATAGGCCATGCTGGGAGAGATAGTGTAGGCAATAGGGTAGAGCGAATGCCGGGATTGGACCCGGAGGTCGCGGCTTACATACTGGTGAGTAGGCAGGAACCTGCTAGGCCTATACCGGTACCTGCACACCAGTATGACTATAATATGCAGGGATATAACACATACCCAGGGGAAGGGGGGGGGTATTTCAGATTGGTGTATGGGCCCCAACATAATGACATCCACCCCAGTGCCAAATATAACATCGGTGGGGGGGGGGGGGTGAGGGTGACATTCCCCCATTACTGCATTCGCAATACATGCAACCAAAATTAAAAACCCCGACCCCCTCAGATCCAAATAGATCGTACGACACGGAGATATGGAGGTACCATTACCCCCGATGATATATCCCACTCAGGGAAAGTCTACGAACCCGAGAGGCGAAGCACAGTCAACATCAAAGGAGCCTGCATCAGTACCATCGAGAGCACTGGAAATTCAAGCAATGGAAATGGCAACACGCATCGACGCGCTGAAAACTAGAATAGAGCTGCCGCCAGTGGAGCCTTTTATGTTTGATGGTAGCAAGCCGGAAGAATCTCACACATCTAACACGGAATCTCACACAGGCGGAGTGCCTTAAATATCTAGAAGTCTATACAGGGGGCCAGCCTATGACATCGTGAGGCAATACCAAGGAATTGAAGGAGGATTCACAATGGCGTGGAGAGCCCTGGACAGGGAATTTAGCCATCCTGTGAAGATTATCCGACAAACCTTAAGGGGAATAACATCAGGCGGACTCGCAGATAACCCTGTTAGCATCAAGACCTTCGCAAACAAAGTAGAAAAGGCACTGATAGTCTTAAAGACCCTAGATGCGCCATACGAACTCAATGCATCGAACAACATTACGACCATAGTGCAGTCACTACTGATTTGGTTAAGGAACAAATGGAGAAAGATCGCTTTCTCCACTTGAGAGAAAAAGGGTGCGGAGCCAGGGTTGGAGGAGATGTCAAACTTCCTTAACTATGAGGCGGAGTTGATAACGGATCCAGTCTATAGTGAGGACAGTCTAGGCAAAGTACCGAAAACGGAATACAGCCAACCTAAACCGGAACATAGTGCAGCGAATGCACTTCCGAAGGTAAGGCAGTCACTACCATATGCGGCCACACAGGGGACTACAAGTCCACAGAGAGCTGGGAGTAGAGCCACGTTGAGTAAAGTAACAACACCAATAGATACAAACCCAATACCCCCAGTAGGCCGAGTCCAAGCAACCAAAACACCAAACCGCTAGATATGAATCTAAGCGCAATACGTCAAGCGCTATATAAGGAACGCTACAATCCTGAATACAAATGTCAATTGCATAGGGTCGGTACACATAAGACCATAAACTGCAAACATTGGCATGCGTTACTTAAACAAGATCGGATAGCCTACACTGGTAAGAATGGACTATGTCATCGATGTGCAGTAGGAGGACACAGAAAGGATGAATGTCAAGAACCACCAATCAAGACTGATGGAACTGGAGGCCAGATGATTGTGACGAGCATCATGGGAGCAAGGAGGAAGGGAACGGTACTACTCGGAGTAGTACCAGTGAGAATAATAGGAGAGAACAGGCTATCAGTTACAATGCTAATGTTGGCCAAATAATAGAGTCGATCAACATCAACGCCAGGCAAACTACAAAGATCGAGATCGAGCAATACTGGTATCTGGACGGCATCGACTTCTCCGTACCCGAACTGGATATCCTGAAAGTGTCTCTCATGGTCATGGACTGTCCAACGGCCCATGAAAGACTACAGACTGTATTCAGCGATAAAGATAAAGAGCGAGACCCGGTGGCCATTCTCACGCCATTCGGATGGACACTCAGTGGGCCAATTAAAACGAGGATCCCGTTTTTGCATGTCCGAATCCTCAGGGTGCATGTTCACAGGGACGATAAGGGAGATGAAGGACGAAGGAGCGGAGGAGCAACTCAAGAGGCAGCTACGGCAGGACTTCGAGAGGTTAAAGGAGACTGGGGTCAACCTTGGTGGAGGACAAGCAGGTGCAGGAGAGTGTCAGGAAGTTGATGAAGTGCGAAGGGGGGCGATATACCATAGGGATGGTATGGAAGGAGCCGAAGGTGCCCCTACCAGACAACAAGAGGATGGTTATGACACTTCTAAAATTAAAGCAAAAGCTTAAGTGGAGCCCGGAGAAGAACGAGTATATCCATAAGACCATCAAGAAGTATGTGGATCGAGGATGGGCCGTGGAGCTACCAGTGGACAAGCCGAACACCGGCAGGACTTAATATTTGCCACTTCATGTAGCCCTAGACCCTAAGAAGGGTAAGTTGAGGATGGTGGTAGATGCCTCTGCCAAGACGAATGGCAAGAGCCTAAATGATTTCCTGCTAGAAGGCACCAATATTTACAACTCGGGGATAGAGGTTCTGTTAAGGTTTAGAAGTGGGAAACATGCCTTCACGTGCAATATAGAGGGCATGTTTAACCAAGTGCGGGTGACTGAGGAGGATAGCGATAGCCAACGCTTCCTGTGGTACAATGGCGACGAAGAACTGTCGGAGATACCGATGTACAACATGGTAGTGCAGAATATGGGGGCCAAGTCATCCTCATTTACCACGACTACAGCCGTAAGAGACACAGTGGAGGGCAAAGAGGGGGAGTACAGTGATAAGGCGATCGATATGATTTGACGCGAGTTCTATGTGGATGATGGAATGGGTTCTGGAAACTCAGTTCAGGAGATCCTCGACACAGGGCACGAAGTTTGCGACATCCTGAAGAAGTCAGGATTCAACTTGACGAAATTCCAGTCTAACTCTAAAGAATTCATGGAAGCCATAGAGGATAAACAACCGGAGGTAAAACTAGATAAACCTATGACAGTAAAGGAACAAATCATGGCGGACAAGAGAGTAGAATCGCAGCAGATGGCACTAGGGGTCGTATGAAACCGGGAGACAGACGAGTTGGAATATCAACTGGATCAGGAGGGTGCTGGGATCCATACCAAGCGAGGCTATGTGTCATACATAGCAAGGATTTACGACCCCCTAGGTCTAGCATCCCCGTTGTTAGTCACTGGGAAGCAAATACTCATAAAAGTCTACAAGACCAAAGATGACTGGGACGCAGAGGTCCCGATAGAGATAAATAAACAGTGGGAGAAATGGACAGGGAGCCTTGAAGAAATGGGGACTTATAGCATGCCACGTGTATACTTCGCGGATGGGGACATGAGCGAGTTAGAACTACATGTGTTCTCCGATGCATCCCTGGAAGCATATGGTACTGCGCTTTATTTGGTACAGCGGAAGGGGACTCATAAGCCCAGACTTGCGTTTAGTAAAGCGAGGTTGATGCCACCGGATTCAGCATCAGTGTCGAAACTCAAGCTAGTGGCTGCAAGACAGTGGCTGCAGTGAGAGCAACAGCGTACTTGGTGGACACGATACCAAGTATAGTAGAGATACACTACTGGACAGATTCCGTGGTAGTACTGGGATGGTTGCATAACGAAAAGACACGTTATCCCATATTCGTGGCGAACAGAGTGGATGAGATAAGAGCAACATCGGACTTGGAGAAGTGGCACTACTGCTCAACTGACGACAATCCATCTGAAATGCTATCAAGGGTTATTGTACGCCACGCTTTCTCTAGGAAGCAGGAGTTGTGGCAGCATGGCCCGCACTTCCTGAATGATAGGTCGAAGTGGCCACCAATAAGGAAGGTAGATTCAAGTACAGAGGAAGTGATAGTGGAGGATGAGGGAGAGGAATCGGAGGGTGAAGAAATATTTAGTCAGTTAGTTAAGGAGATTGAGGAGACGTCACCACGATCTAAGTCGATAGAGTCGTGCGAAAACCCAACAGATAGGCTGCTCAGTTACAGCTCCAGCTGGTATAAGACAAAGAAGCTAGTGGCATATCTGAGGGCCTATGGAGAATTCCTTAGGGGAGCTGGTAGAGACACCAAGACAAAACCCACCATCGATCTGGAAGGAGCGGCTAAAGCCGTGATACGATACGAACAAAGGAAGAAATACGGAGACGAAGTAGACCGAATCAGGAAACGGCAGCATCTTTGTCAGGAAATTGAGCTCAACGCGCTGTCACTGCAACTGGATAAGTATGGGATCCTGGCCATGAACTCCAGGGTGGTGAACAACATTAGTGCCCTAATCCCACCGAAGCCAATAATAATCCCCAATAAGTCACCAATAATCCACTAGATCATATGGGACTCCCATAAGTCCATATTGCGTATTAGATGGGAAAGGAGGACACCATACGCACCACATACGCTGGGTTGCATAGAGCGCCTCATCGGAAGCTCCAAGCTGCTGATGACCAAACTCATGAATAATCACATGGTCACCGAGGATGTACTAAGGACAGTGCTGGCGAAGTGTGAGGGGATTATCAACAGCAGCCCGCTGTATCCCGAGAACGACGATCCAGAATCGCTGGATGTCCTAACACCGGCACACCAGTTGATGGAGAGATCAGCGATGGTCGACATGCGAAACATCGACCCAGATGATACACATTCGCGTCAGAGCTGGAAGGTGGCTAAGGCGATAAGTGCAGAGTATTGGACAAGGTGTATCCAAGAGTACCTTCCAACACTGCACAAGAGGATCAAATGGAGGAATAACCAGAGGGAGCTTAGGAAGGGTGACTTGATGATTGTCACAGATGACATGATTATCAACAATCACTGGAGGTTGGCTAGGGTAGTTGATTGCTACCCCAGCGAGGACGGAAGGATTAGATCCATGGAAGTGAGCATCGGAGGAAAGACAGGGGCCAAAGATAGGAAGACCTTCAGGAGGGCGGTAGGGAAGTGTTGCCTATTGGAGGGAACACCCTACCTAGTTGAGTCGTCCAATATATTGGACTGATGTGGGTGGGAATGAGGGCGAGACGCCCTTCCCACACACTAAATAAAAAATAATAATAATAAAAATAAAAATAAAAATAAGTAGTAAGTAGTAGTACCAAGGTACACTTTAGGTAGACATTATGTACGTCTGATGGGTACGTATGTACCAACATACATAATATTTAGGTGTAGGTAGTTACAATTACGTACATCGGATGGGTACAAAATGTACCAACGTACCTAGTTTACATATGCACCTCAAGCCGGGTCAATGGGACCAATATTAATACATAATACGTACTACTGTGAGCACTGACGGTGCCACGTGAGGAGTTGAGGGGGGTATGTAAGCATACCATGGTAGAAGGGTACATAGTACCATAGTGAGGATTAGGATGGGTATACACTGCGTACGTCTGATGGGCACAATGTGCCAATGTACGTAATAAATACCAGAATAAGCTGGGTCAATTGGACCAATATTAATACGGTTAACACACATTAACACCAATATTAACATAAATAGAAACAACTCCTCCAAACTCCCAACTAAACTCACTGTTAAAACTGGTCTTTCTACTGAAACAATTACTGACCCAACTTCTATTGCAGATCTATTCAATCAACACTTTTCCACTATTGGCCAATCACTAGCTAGTACAATTCCCTCTTCACCATGCAGACCAGCTCGCCACATAAACCCGCCTCGCAATTCTTTCTCCTTAATCGAAACCTGTCCTATTGAAGTTGAATATAAACTACTACAACTAGACCCACACACTGCCTCCAATGACCCTTTTCCAACTCGCTTACTTATTCTAGCTGCTAAGCAATTATCTCATATCCTAAGTTATCTCTTTAATATATCTATTTCCCACGGTTTTTTCCCGGACACTTTAAAAAAAGCCAAAGTTATCCCAGTTTTTAAATCAGGTGAACACTGCGATCGAAATAATTACCGTCCCATCTCTCTCTTGCCAATTCTTAGTAAAATTTTTGAACAATTAATTAACTCGCAGCTTCTCTCCTACATACATAAATTCTCGATCCTTTCATCCTGCCAATATGGTTTCCGCCCCAAGACTACCACCTCTCATGCCCTACTATCCGTCATTGAAAATTTACACCAGTACCTCGACAATAAAAATTATTCCTGTGTAATATATATTGATCTAAAAAAAGCGTTCGACACAATTAACCACGATATACTTCTCCAAAAACTCTCCTGCTATGGTATCCGCGGCCTACCACTACAATTATTTTCCAGCTATCTCTCTGCTCGCACCCAATGCGTTTCTATTGGAAATAATACATCCTCCTACCTTCCTCTTAACACCGGCGTCCCTCAAGGCGCCACCTTGTCCCCCCTCCTATTCCTCCTTTACATTAACGACCTCCCAAACGCTACCCGACTTTTCACTACGCTCTTTGCCGATGACACTACTCTATACGCCACTGGTTCGAACTTACCTCTACTAAGCGACTTTGTTAACTCTGAACTCAACACCCTCTCTGATTGGCTGTCTGATAACAAACTCTCCTTAAATCTAACCAAAACTGAATATACTATCCTTTCTAACAAACGTTTTAACCCCACAGATCTTAAAATTCAAATAAATAATACTCTTATCGATTTTAAAATCTCAACAAAATTTTTAGGTATTTCGGTTGATAATAAACTTTGCTGGAAGTCACATATTAATTCAATAATTAAAAAAATCTCCAAAACCGGTGGTTTATTCTATAAACTCAGATACATTTTTCCATTAAATATCTTACGCCAACTATATTTTTCCCTTATCCACCCCTATCTATTATATGGTATCTTAATTTGGGGAAAAACCCATTCTTCTACGCTTAAACCCCTACGTACCAAAATTAATAAAATAATTCGTTGTATTACATTTTCTCACAGCCGTTCATCATCCAACCCTATTTACAAATCGTTATCTATTTTACCCATTGACCTTCTATACAAACATCAAACCGCCTTACTTATGTACGACGCAAATAATAACACTATTCTTCCAACCTCCCCCATCGGTAAATTATTTAAAAAAATCTCTCATGGATATTCTACCCGCTTAGCTGCCTCTTTTGGCTTCATCGTCCCTTTAGTTAGATTAGATTCCTCCCAATGCTCTATCCGTTATCAGGGCCCAACCATCTGGAACTCGGTTCCCTCTGAAATCAAGATCAAAAATTCTAAAAACTCATTCTCAAAGGCATATAAACGACATATTCTAAATTATATTTAAATCTCTGATAACATAACTCTATTCCAACATACGCCATGCGATAACCCCATTTATTTTTCAAGACATAACGTCCATGCGATAACCCCATTTATTTTTCAAGACATAACGTCCTGTGTTTGAAATGATCCACCTCGGTACTACTTAAATTGCAGCATACTGTACTCCATGAGCACTTCATTAAATTCACCCTAATCTGAGCAACAAAACGCACCCCCCCCCCCCCCCCACCCCCTCCTCCCCCACTCCTCCTACCCCCCCCCCCCCCTCCTCCCACTTATGACTTACGCATTGGCCCTGGCTCCACTAGCTCTGCTATTGCCTGCGCCTCTGCTGCCAATATTTACTATGTTAATCTGTGCAATTCGTGTATGTTTTAGTTATAAGTGAAAGAAATATACGAATTTGAATTT